>VOMN01011115.1:0-10648 GCA_014899125.1 Orchestia grillus
TATATCCTGATCCCGGTTCTTCGTCATTTCTCGTTTGATTGTAAACCTATATCTGATGTAAATTACTTGTGGTAAATAAATGTTAAATGTTAAACTACTTTATGTGCTCTCGTAATTTTCGTAAAGTATGCATTGAATAGACTTTGAGTTGTTGTCGAGAAATCAGCGTGGGTTCAACAGAGGTGTTCTTCTCCTAATTATCGTAACTTGGCCCAGATTAGCATAGCCTTTAAAATCTTGCCTTTATTATATATTTTTAGTTTTTACCTGCAAGGGTATTTAAGGAGCAATGGATAACATTTCTTTTAATAAGCTGTTCACTTAGCAACGATGGTAACCGATACTGATGTATATACTATACTGAGCTTCTGTTAGCTTCTTTGTTCGTAGTAAGAATTCATTTGTAGTAAGGCTGTCCGTGATATCTATATTTAATGGAGGAAGAGTATCTGGAAAATGAAACTACATCTCCTGTAAACTGACTACTCACGCCGACTTCATATCGCTAGTGCTACGGTAGAAGTCATGAGAAGTGGCCGATCGAGTGTCATTTATTTCTGCTTGGAATGATTTTTGTCGACGAGTTGGAATGGCTTCAGTTCTGATGGTTTCAGGTTTTTAAGTTTAAATGACTCCAGGTTTGCAAGGTTGTATGGCTTCACATGGAAATGTTTGAATATCTTCAGATTGGAACATATAAATGATTTCAGGTGGAAGTTTGAGTGATTTCAGATCGAAAAGTCGGTTTGAATTCAAGATGAAAAGAAAGCAAAAATGGTTTTGATTACTGACGATGATGAATAGTTTATGTTGACGGGGTAAACTAGTTATGGATTGACGGAAATGTAAAGTGCAAATAGACGAGGTTGAATGGCTTCAGAAACAGACGAGATTGAATAGTTCAGGTAGACGAGGTTGGATGGTTCAGATAGATGAGGTTGAATAGTTCAGATTGACGAGGTTGAATGGTTCATGTTGACGTGGCTGACTGGCTCCAGGTTTCAAACTTTAATTGCGAATTTACCTTATAAAACGCAAATGATTACGCCGATCACACCTAAGAATCACATTGTATGGTAAAAAAATCAACCAGAAAGCTGTCACTGGACGAATTATTTGGTTCAACTCAAATAGTTTTTAAATTTTTAGGTTAGATCAGTGGCTGCAAAAACTCTTGCCGCTGACGCACGTATCAATGGTCGTCGATCCTGTATCTATAACGAATTTTTTAATTTCTAGAATTAGAAAATCAAAAATCTAAACTGATAACGCTATTTAATCTATTGCAAGGCTTTTTAATCAAACGTATTGTTTTAATCTTCAAACTCTCGTTTAACCAATATTCAATATAACTATTTATGGGATACAATAACAGAACTGTTTTTGATCTAGAATATTTTAAGAATACGGTTTTCGAGGCTGCTCCGATGTATTATTGGTTCCATGATTTGCAGAAAGTGTTTCAAATTAGAACGTATTCACGATCCAATTTATCATTAAATTTAGCGTTCAGTGACGTTACGGCGATGTTTTTATTAGAGTTTCCTGAGCAATTACACACTATACGATTCTCACCTCATACCTCTGACATATTTTCTATGCAAAGAATACCTTTTCATCGAGATAGCAGCCTTGTCTATAGACTACCAATTCACTTTAATTGCGTAATTCGTCGATTTTGACGAGTGTTCATTACGGTGGCTCTACTAAGCCTTGATGACAGCGGCGCCTTCACCGAACGCCCGTCATTTAGCAGACAGGGTTTAAAACTCTCGCTGAAACTCAAGAATTAATTTTTCATTTTCTACGTGAGCCCGATGTAGTCAAACGATCTGAACAATTTTGCTCAAGAGCATTTGAGGCGTAAATGTAAGGGTCATGTCTTCTGGAGTTAATTTGAAGCTCGCTCTGCTATTCATTGGAAAACTTCATTTGGTCCTCCTCCCCACATGAAGCTAGAAACATTTTACATTCTTCAGTTGTAATTTAATAATCGAGTTCTGTTTAAGCACACGAATGAGAAAGGCGGGAGTGACTTGGTCAAGTGTGCTCACAGTTCTTGATTAAAATTTTTTGCTGTTTCAACGTGCACACGATATGAAGGGAAAATCATGACGCTCTTCGAGCTCAGCAGCGCGTGTGCATCCTCATTCCGTCTGCTGGGGTCGCAAGCGTGTCCACGCCATGACTGATCCTAGAGTACTTATTAAATATTGTACTAAGCATCGTGAATATCAGTAACAAATAAATATGTTCTAGTCGTACGCTATCAACTGAAAAATAAATTATGCGACGTTTAATTACGCTTTAATGAATGAATAAATTGAGGCAATGTTGCGCTACCCTGTATTTATCAGAGGTGCCACCAACACTAGCGTTGCTTCTAATTCCATGCTGCCTGCAAAATACTGAAGGGCCTCTTACCTCATGCCTGAGAAGCCATGTATAGAGAAAGCATCTAATCCTGCTCACGCCATCCTAGGCATCATTTTCTTCAATTCTTCTGCTGGAGCAAAAGTGGCTCCGATTAAGATTTGTCTCGCCCGTCAAGAACCAGAAATGTCTTGCAGAGTGTGTACTGCTGATTACTTGGGACACGATTTAAAATTTACCATGGACGTCTCGAGTCACGAGTTAGTTTGAATCTTCCTAGTTCTTTAGCGTGTGTAAAGTCCATCACTTTAATTTTAAATTTAATCGATGATTTTGTTGCTGGAAGGCATTTTGGAAGTTTTATTGGGTTTGCTAGATGATCAGAGGCCTAAAGCTCAGTGTTGATTGATGAAGTGCTGGCTTGATTCTACTGTGTGTCAGAATCAAAATCTGTCACTGATAATTGTGCGAAAATTTTCATCTATACCTTCCCCCGTCTCAATTTCTTATTGTTTTTTGTTCAGGCCTGGGTTCTCCAACCCTCATTTGTTTGAAGGAATGTTTATTTATGCGCGCGAAAAAGATCGAATTACTGAGAACATTAACTGAGAAATTAGAATTTTCGCTGTGAAACGCAGCTGGTGTTTACCAACATAAACTTGGGTGGTCAAGTATCTCGACTCTCGACGGAAAATAGAATATTTCCAAGATCTTTTCAAATTTCCTTGTGTTAAAGTATTTGAAGAACTTGTGAGCTATTCGTATGCCGTGTTTTATGATTGCAAGGAAATTTTTTTTTAGGAAACCTCAATAGGAATGACTCGTGAAGCCCGGATGCGAAAGGTCAGATTGAGACAAAAACTGCGTCTGACATTCTTGGCTCCATTTCTTTAAGTATCACTTCATGTGATCTCTCTCGAATGACACGGAGAGAAATCGTGTCATTTTCTTTCTTCAAAACCAAGCCAATTAAGAATTGCTCGCTGCCGTTGATGACGCATTACCGTGCGGTACAAATTAAGAATATACGAGACCAAGAGGAATGATATCCAAGAGAGCAATAAAAGCGGTGTTAATGATTAAAAAAAAAACAGCGCGTTAGGCTTTTTCGTGTTTATTACAGACACTGAACTCAGGCGTCGTTTTTTTCCAGGCAAATAATTCTCCGAACTCGCCGAGCACTTGACAACAGAGCCAAAACACGGGTTGCCACTCGTGCGCCCAGTATAGATCCTCTCTACTGACAAGCAATCACTGCTTTAACTATTCATGGCAGCTGAGCGTCCATCCAAGGCGAGCTTTTAAAGTCCGTGTTTTGAGGGCATTTTCGCAATTTTGGCACCGAATAGTCATTTTGCCATTCCTGCATTTTTGTTATTGAATTTGAAATATATCCGTTTTTCGCACCTAACACCGAGGTACGCTTGTATATATGTATGTACGTATGTATGCATGTACATCTGTCCCTTCTACTGTCGTAGGTACCTGCTGTTTTCGCAGGTTGTTTAGCATTCAGGAGGTTTTCCAGCCCTGCTCTCTCCAAAAGAATATTTATTCATCCACTTCCTTAGCAAAAAAATGGAATTACTTAACAGACACATGAAATTATTCCATTTTTTTCTAGAAGAACCAAAAAACTGAAATATTCTTGCCATGAAGCCGTGGCCGGCGTGGCTGTCGCTGTTTGCCGGTAAGTTGTCAGTGAACTTGATATTTCGAAAAGAAATGTTATGGCAGAGAGTAAGTAAGTTTTATCAGTTAAATGTAAACGTTGTGTAAAGATCCGAATCAAGAAAAGGAGTACTGATATTTCTTGCTTTTTGCTAAGAACTGTAACAATGGAGCTGAGAAAATATTATCGGAGAGTCTTACAATGTTTATTCATGCGAAAAAACGGGTTTTCTTTCTTCTCCGTCTGAAGGTCCCACGCTTAATTCAAGAAAAAATTTCACGCACATTTCTACGCATAATTTGGGATGCCAGCATTTAAATTCATTTGCCCAACATTAGCGACAATTTGGTGAGATTCCTGTCTGCTGGAGGGCAGTGGAGGGACATTTTATCGTTGTATTTTGGTGACTTGAGCTGACGGATGCGCGGCATTACTGAGCTCCACTCAGGGTATGCTGCGAGTGCCTAAATCACAAAAGCTCTGAGAATAAATTCTTTCCAGAGCTAAATTTCGATTCTCGCGACAGAGTCTGTAGCTCTTCTTGAAGAAGCTGTGGCGACAGCATTTCTTTGTTACATAAGTCTTGTCTTTTTCATCTCCATTTCTTCTGTCTGTAGCGGTGTTGGCTGTTTTTATGGATCTCTTCGTAAGTGATCGGCTACCGGAATGATTTCATTCAATTTCAAGTATGCATGTGTCTGCGTCGCGGGACTAAGGAATCAAAGACTCGGCCACTTTACTCTTTCTCTAGCGCACATTTTGCGCTTAAATGACTTGTTGAGCTCTTCCTCACTACGATAAGGATCTCTTCGAGCTGAAAGAGTGATTGGTTCCTTCGGATAGTTATAAAATCTAACGTGATGAGTAAAACATGCATAAATGAGAGCATTTGCATTTACATATTTTTCCAATTAGCTTAGTATTCATTTCTAAAACGCTCTCTAAGAATAGAAGATCCGAAATAAATTTTAGGAATTTTTTTTTTAAATCACTTGACTTACTTAAAATTGCGTTTTTATCGATTTGGCTGCAGGTGGGGGGACCTGCAGCCAAATCGTTAAAAACGCAATTTTAGGAATAAAACTCCTAGCTTTGATGTGTGGTCAATGGCTAATTTCAAGCGTTACTTATTGAAATCGACGATGGCTAATTTTAAGCGTTACTTATTGAAATCGATGCTTTCTAATTTCAAGCGTTACATATTGAAATCGACGATGGCTAATTTCAAGTATTACAAGTCAAGTGACGACTACTTATTTGTAACACTCTACACGGGAATGGCAGGAAGTACCTCTTTGTTTAGTTCATCAACAAACTATTGCTTGAACTTTTGTAATCGCGTTCCAGGTAGGTTTTCGGGCTTACAGTACGTGGCACTATAAGCAATCATCAGAACCAATACCATTACTTGCTCGTACATAGAGTCGAGGTCTGCTCTACGAACTTCTGCATCATTGGACTTAATTTACCTCCATTTGTGTACCAGGTACTTGTATAGGCTTGCAGTGCCCTGTGCACTACCTGAACCACTACGAAGCGAAGATCAGCGCCGATATACCTGAAATCAATGACCGACACAAAGTAATGTCTATCTTGAGGGCCAATCTCAGGGTCTATGCGACTTCGCTTGCGTGACCTTTCAGGCTTGCGTGTTTGTGTTTTTAGCTCATTTTTTAAATTCACGTTAGATATCATGTTCAGTGATTTAAATTTCGATAAATCAAGTTAGCTAATAATGTCCATGATTTAAAAAAAATTAAAATTTGTAGTGTGAGTAACTGAAGCTATGGCAATCATAAATTTTTAAATAACAAGAAAGCTGCGAAACACATTTCTCCATTTTTTCAAGTTCAAGTGCTTCCGAGCCCTCACTTTCTTCGCTGCAGCTTTCGCTAACTTCATGTTCGTTCTAGGCTTGAAGCAGCTGCATTAATGTTGCAGGGGTAATTTCAGTCTAAGTAGCAACCTCATCCACTGAAGATTAGGGTGCAGTTTTGCTAATGATTTCGTCGTTTTAGCTTCACAAAAACTGCGGATGAAAGCGAATCAGCGGGAATTTTTTTCTTGTTGTTAGTGTTTTAAGTATATTGGACATGAGGAATTTTTTCGTTGTCGATAAAATCACTGACTGTCCGTGAAATCAATGACTGTCGTCAACTTTCATTTATGCTGCTTAAAATATACCTTTTCACTATAACGTCAATAGCTGGAAGACGTTGAATTCCTGGAAAGCAACAACTGTTCGATTTCAAAGTCTGGAAGCACATCTGGAAGCCTGTGCGGCGACCTGAACCTGGAGCCTCTGAACGACATGAAGACTCCAGAGGGTTGCCTCCTCACCAACCCCGACCACTTCGTCTCGTCCTGGAAGCCCACGTCAGGCTTCCAGGGCATCACCGGGAAGCAAGTCGACCCCTCCTCGTGCATCAAAAAGGAGCCCCTCAGCCACGACTACTACGCGCAGTACGCGTTCGGGTAGACGGCGGGTGATCAGCGTTCGCTTGACCAGAAAGCCAGAAAGTTGCGCATTTCTTCGCTTTGCAGTATGTACATGGTTGAAGAAGAAACATCTCCGTTAAGCACTGAATGTAAAACCTCGCGTTATATCGCGTCAGTACCTGCCCTAGTGAAATAATTTGTCCCTGTGGACGAAAAACTATACGAAAGTAATCTATGTATCTGCTACGCTTCTTTTTATAGCTCCTCAGGGGCATAGGACAGAAAGGAAGGGTTAGGTTTGTCTTTCGTATGCAATGGGGACTGGTGATACCAGGGGAATAGTGTCAGGATATCTCAGCTGTAGATAAGCCTTCGGGACGTCAGTGTTTCGTGCCCACTTTACTTCCTTCGATTTGCATACCTTCTTCGTAATCCCTTCTTGGTCGTACATTTATTCTTCTTTATTTTAACTTCCTCTTCTTCACACAGGGAATCTAATGAGGGAACGTACCTCATGCCTAGATTTCCTATTTTCTACAGATCATACTATGTTAATGGTCCCTTTTCTTTTTTGATGCGACATAGTCTGGGTCACTGAATTGCTGCAATCTATACCACTACTGCTACTCTTTCATTAACGCATAATCCTTCCATCGGTTTGGCTTGCATGCTACCTGAGTGGAACTTATCAGAATTCCAGTGTTACTTTTTTCGAAATTTTACTATCTGAACTTACTTAGTGGACGATAAAAATAATTGAAAAAGGGAAAGTGTATGAAATTTCATGATGTATGTCTCGTGTGTTAACTCATGCTTGCACTGTTACGAGTATAAAAAATTTCATATTTTATTTCAATATTACCCTCAGTATGTAAGGCGTGCTAGCCTCTTGGCTCCCAGAGAGATATTACACTGTTCATATTATACTCACGATTCCATTACTTTCATCGCTCTTTTTCAAATGTGTTGGAAATTTCTTTACTGTCTTACGTAATTTTTTGGGACACACGTATAAGGCGTTATTCTAGCATGCTGTTTTATCAGTCTGTGTAAAAAATTTCAAGTGAACGCCGTTCTATAACCCTTCAAATGATAATATAGCTTTCAGTGAAGACGAATTCCTCATTGTATTTTTGCCGTGTAAAGCTCTAAATATTAAGCTCTGTCAAGGTGAGTCACAAGTTGAACGAACTAGCTTAGGTTAAACATTTCCATGTTGCCGCACTCGGTGTCATGAGCCCGACTGCTGCACTGGTTCAGCTTACAGATGAAACTGCTTCTCCTCGAATGTTACAGCTTCACTGAAAGTCTAAATTTCGATCCTTGTGCTTTATTAGCTCGTGGGACCTGTTGGTAGATCACTATTTAGATCACAAAAGTGATTCGAAATAGATGTATATGTAGATCTGGTTTGGAAGTCTAAATTTCGATCCTTGATTCTAAATAGATGTATATGTAGATTTAGTTTGAAAGTCTAAATTTCGATCCATGTGCTCTATTAGCTCGTATGATCTGCAGGTAGATCACTATTTAGATCACAAAGTCGACTTAATTGAAGGAATTTATTTGTTTTTTGCATATGGATTATTTGAGAGATTTTCAGGATTTTCCTGTAAATGGGGTAGTACATGCTTGTAATGTTACAGTTGGCTTGCGAACAAAATGGATTCTATATGCATATCAGGAATAGGATGATAAGATTAAAAAAACTGAGATATTCTTTGACAAATTTCAACTGAAGTAACTTGACTTAGTCCATGATGCCTACCACATAGTTACTGCGTCAGGGTGAGCAGAAGGAGTCGACCTTCATTCAACACGCCTGTCTTCCTTCATCCTATCATTTCTCCTGACGTACTTGATCCAACACAACTGTCTTCTTTCATCCCTTCGTTTCTCTTGACGGACATTGCGGGAGGCATACCAACATGAAGATTTTCTTGTTCTCGTGTTCTCATAATGAATTTGTTACGAACAGCGGATGAAGGTCTGAGCGTGATCGTCTGTTTGGTGCTCGATAAACAGGTTCATTTTCTGCGAAGTACGGCGTTTCTGGAATAATTTGCGAAAAATATGGAGATCATAATTTCCAAAATCGATTTCTATTTTGCCAAATCTACATATACATCTATTTAGAATCACTTTTCAAAATTCGTCAGTGAAATCACCAGTGTTCTCTTTTCTGAGATGTTATAATAGTATACCCCACCAACCGCCAACGGGAGACGAGGTCTCAAGGGGACATTAAAGTACATCGGGAGAAACGAACAGATGAAGCAGACGGCATCTTAAAACCTACACTTCACCCTGAGGTTGACATCTTCAGAAAAGAACCAGGTTTGTATCTAATTCAGTGTGGATTTTTTGAGTGTTCAAATTCTGTGCGAAAATAATGTCTCTTTTGAAGAGAAGAGTTACAGATAATTGAACCTTCCCTGACGGTCTTGATATCGAGTGGTAAGAATGTAGACCGACCTTCGAGGAAGATATGCTGTCAAGTTTCCGCAGACTGAGCTTAATTGATATCCAGTCAGTTGACGAGCTGCGAGATATCCAGTCAGTTGACGAGCTGCGAGAATGGACTTGAGTGCTCATTCTCTGAGTCAGGTTTCTATATTTATCAGCCGAAAACTTTTGGACTAGGGAGAGAACCACGCCACAACTTCCAACACAGCAAACTATGAGATGCGAGCTGAATAGTTCCACTTGAACAAATGTATAATAAAAATCACTCATTTTTTGGTATAGTATTGTCTGTAAAAACTTCACAACTAAACTTTAAATAGCGCAGGTAGTTAATAATTCTAATACTTGATAATGCATAGCGTTCAAAAAGTTCAATTAGCAAAGAAAAGTTCCTATAATTTTCGTATTCCAATAACTCACCGACAATACGCGCGCGTTTTCATGACAGTGCAATTTCGCTTATATATTTCGCTTTTAGCTCTTCAAGCATAGTACACATATCTTGCCTCAATTTCATTTCCACTATATCATAAATGAGATTCGTTTTATAGCGATGCGTTTCACTAGTAGTGGAGAAATCAACTGACCTAATCATACCAATTTAGTTAACTCATAACTCATCAACGTTACGGCTAGCACATGAAATGAGGCAATAATTATACGATATAAATTAAGAAAATGATCAGTCATTAATAATACAAATAGGAGTATAAATGATCTTCGTAAGAGTATGGCTTAGGAACACTTCAAAAATCAATGGTGTTCGGAAGAACACTGAGAATATTGCAAATTTCAATTGCACGCGTGTGTGGACATTACGGAAGAGAATATACCAAAAAATGACACTAATTTCCTGCACGTTACATGGAGGCAGCTCTAACTCAGTGACTTACTCCCTGTTAATTTTCTATTGCTCTTCTAAAGATACTGCATGTAATTCATGCGCGGGAACTAAAAAAGATTTTCTGCCGAATTGTGAATGGATTGGCTCTAATAAACTCTTGAAAAACTGCCATAAAAGTAAGTATCGGACTAAAACTGTGTGTCATTTAAGCGTTTTAATTTTTCCACTTCTACCTCCAACATCCACCAGGGTAGTTTTCCATTCGCTGCTCACGACCTTGTGTCTCAAAGAAAGAATCTCTATCGCAAATGCAGGCAGGAGTCACATTGCCTATTTAAATCACGCCCATGACAGCAGTTAAGTTGAGAGTGCTGGGCTAAAATAATTTGTGTAAGTGCTTGTGATGGTGAATTCTGATTTCAATGCTGTTTTCTAAGCATTAAATATATTCTTTTCATATATAATTAGTATATGTGTATAATATATGGATTATTTAAACTTAAGTCGTGAGATTCAAACACTCCAAAAATATTTATGTGCTTTCAGTGTAACGAAGAATCAGAAAAAGGTTGCGAAATTGAAGAAGCACCTAGCACGTGAAGGAGACCAAAGCCTCGTACTCAGTTACATGGCTGAATGCCCATCAGTCCCCACGTACTCATGTTACAGAACTGAAGACACACTCATATCATCTGACGTCACATGTTGTATGTGTGCATACGTGGACGAGGCAGCACAGCAACAGCTTCGGTCTCTTAGTTGGAAAATAATAGAATTAAACAACCATGTTACAGAGAATTAAAATAAACGAAAACATTACGCTGTGTATCATCCTGAAAAGGAAGGCAAGAAAC
>VOMN01011119.1:0-10333 GCA_014899125.1 Orchestia grillus
ATTTCCTTCTCCCATGACTCATGCTGTGCGCGTGTGCGAGTGGGTGTGTACGTACGCGTGCACTAGGACGTGTTCTCGTGCGTTCCAAAATTTCGTTAGGATGAGTGCGTGCGTATTCGTGTGCGTGTGCGCGGTTAGCCGTAAGCATGTTGTGTTTGCTACATTGGTCAGTTAGAATTCAGGTCCTTACAATGTTTAGGTCCGTGGTGTGAGGCTCAATTCGTTCGTCTGTTTCTCAGCTTTCTATGCGGGTATATCGTGCAGTGTAATAGAAACGAATGTAAAAAAACTTGTTCATAGATTAGAACTTATAGAACTTGTTAGATTTTTCTAAGATAAAACTTGTTCATAGATTTTTCAATTTATTAATTTCGATTATCGAAAAATGTTTCCCGCCGTTGTGGCCCATTGATGCTGGTGCCCCTTCTGATAGAGAAGCAAGCCTCGTCTCTATCTTTCAAGTTAGTGTTGGCTTCACACCTTGACGTTGCATTGTGAAAACACGTTTAAAACATTTATTTGCCACAACTAATTTACATTTGGTGGTGTGATGAAATCAATTAGAAATGGCTGATTAAATAGACTTAACATGTGCACATGAACATCGCTTTCTAATACTAATCGACATAGTGGTACAAATAAGGACCGCACACGTAGTGGCACCTTAGTAGACCATATAGAATTGGTAAATGATTTATTACGTTTATGATTTATCACTACGTTTTTATTATGTAAATTATTTATTTTTCACGAGAATGTGTACATCATTTATATCAAGAACGCCGCTGATGCAGTCAAATGAAATTAGCGTTTAGCTATGTTTGTGCTAATTAACGGTCATTCCAGCATACGTAGTCAAAATACTGAAAAACAATACCTGCAGGGCCCAAATACGCCGTAAGACTTTAGATGTTTACGTTTTTTGAGGGTTTTTCTGGTGCAGCTTATCTGACATGTGACTGTGTCCGGCGCATTATCCCTTCACTGAAAGTTCTTACTGCTAATAACCGCATCTCTGAATGTGAGTTGTATACTGCCCTTTCATATCGTTTGAATCTGCCAATGGTGGAACACGATGCAGGTTGAAACTGTCTCTCATATGGCGCACGATGCTGTAAAAGTGATATTCTTATGGTAGACGTTTACACGTGACCGGCAGACGTATGATTGTTTGCGTGCGACCGGTAGACCAGTTCTGATATTGTACTCATGCCTCTGAAAAATTACTTGAATATAGCAATCGTTCGTCAAGAAACCGGCTGGGGAAAGCGTTGACCGTTTTTTAAAAAAACATCGATCCAACACAAATGCCTGTTCCAATACGAATCCCTGCTTTTGGTGTAATTTATTCTTTAGCGCGACCGTCATACAAACTGCTTTCAACCTAAGAGGAGAAAATGAACTGTTGTGATGTGCTTATTCAACAGCTTGCGGATATGCGAAGGGACACCGTGCTCACAAACCGGCGGCACTCCAGTGTGGCCAGGGCATAGAGGCCCAAATATTTTCAAGATATTCAAGATGCGATAGTTCATGTGGCGTACGGCTCCACTCACGGAACACACGTTTGTGGTGGACCTAGCTATGTATGCAAGATCAGTTTCCCTTCCTACTTTGTTTGGTGTGTGGGGTGAGTGGATTAGCTATGAGCGCAAAAAAATGCTCCTACTTCGATGTCTTTGTTTTCGCTCAATTCGTTGTGACTGGCATTAGGAAACTAGAAAACTGCTAGGTAAAGCATGCGTTATTGTTGCTAAACTCGTTTTCCTTGACAAGGCTGTTCCATCTTCCATGGCTTGTGTGATAAATGCCTAGTGTTCGGTTGGAGGGTCTTGATACTCAAATTGGTACTGAAGCTTTCTCTCCTATACTCACGATAAGCCTGCTACCGCCTGTGGCTGCAACGTGAAGCTCTACCACAATTTCCGTTTTTCCTTAATAATATTTTCAACCGGTTTGCGGTAGTCAAATAATGAGATTTACGGAGTCAAGAAAGAGACTTTTAATGCGACGGAAACATCCAAAGTCAAATACCAAAGTAAGATTAATCTAACCCTTTCGCGCCGATTTTTCATAGATTTCAAAGCATTTTTAGTTTTTCTGTTCTATATTTATTTTCTTTTATGTTTTCCTCAATCTGTGATGTTATGTTTTTATATTGTTAAATTCTAGGATGCAGAATCCCATTTATGGTTTTTCTAGAGTTGTATTGTCACGCTTCACTTTAGTTAGTTAAAATTTACTAGCACGTGTCTCAGACGGTGCCAAAAAGCTTATCCCAGTGCAAGGCCTTCACTTGGTGCATGGTGCACGTGTTTTTACGTTTCCCTGTCTCGTGTTATCTCCTCCATTGGCAAGGACGAGATATAACTCGTTTTGACCTAATTTCTAATTCTCAACTTGGGACGAGCAAATCGCCAAATTTTCGATTTTGAATAAAAAAAATGTTTTTACTTATCTTCCTCCGACGTATTTCAGTATAAACCCACTATTTCCGATTGTACGCATGCTTTCTTTAAAAATTACTTGAATATAGCATACCTTCGTTCAAAAACCTCCAAAGAAAACCGTTTAAAAAAAACACCGATTTGGCGATGCAAACATCTTTTCCCATACGAATCCGCGCTTTTAATGATATTTATTCCTTAGCGCGACCGACGTATAAACTTCTATCAACCTAAGGGGAGAACATGAGCTGTTGTTATGTCGTGCGATAGTTCATGTGACGTACCGCCCTACTCCACTCACGGAACACAAGTCCACCCGTGTGTAATGTGCGTGTGCGAAGCAAACACACGTGCGTGAAGTCAGGTGTATGCGTCGCTGAATCTTAGTTGGCCGCTCGTGCACATCCCTGTAACGGTTTCTCAAGAGCTGTTTGTAGTGCCGAGAGTCGTGCTGTATGGGGGCAATATTTCTCTTCTTTTAGGTTGCTCTGTAGTGTTGAAAGCTATTCTTTTATCCCGGGCTTCTGCTAGTTATTCTATTGTGCCTGGCTTCTGTTATGTTGGTGCTGCTGTTGTCGAGTTTGCTTTTGGTGCTTGTAGTACTCGTACTAGTTCAAACTTGAGAGTTGTCCACCCGCTTGAATTCTCAGTAGGGCCGCAACAGTTCCTGGTGGTTCTGCCGCTGAATTTGACATTGTTGCTTCACTTGTACGAGTATTGGTAATGTCAGTGCTGTTGACGTTTTTAGCGTTGATATCAAGTCTGTTGCTGTTACCGCATGCGTCGTTCCATGCTGTTCCTGCTGACGTTCTCATGGTTATGTTATTGCCGCTGTTGCTTTCACTTCAGTTCGTGTACAAGTGGTGTGGGCCTCCTCTACAGTTGCTGAACTCGCGGTCGTTGTGGTTGTGTCGTAAGACCTGAGGTTTGAAGCTCACTTCGGTAGGTTGCAGACCTGCTTCTTGGCGCGGTGAATACGCACTCCATTCTCAGTGCAGAGGCCAAGGGTCTACCTACTCCTGGCTGATGACATGGTTTTTCGTGGAACCACTGGGCGCTTCCTTCGGGAAAGGAAGCTTGCATCCCACATTCCTCGTATCAATCACGCGTGAGAAATTATAAGGCTTTAGGAACTCAATGTCGTACTGAATGTCAACTTTCCTGGTTCGAATCAATAAGTTTCTTCCAAGACTAGAGCGCTCGCTTGGAAAGCAATAGAGGCGGGATGGGCATGGGCTCGTGGCAGGTGTGCGGAGCCACGTGCCCGTGTGGCATTAATTGCTGGACGCGACCAGGCGTGTGCACTCCAACCAAATCCGTGCCGTTTTTTCAGAGCTTCACGACCAGGAATGGATGTTGATTTAGGGCTTACTTGTCTGAATTGGTACTATAAAGTGACCGTAATCGCTGGAAGTACATCGAAGCTGAAAAATAATTTCTCGTCGCAGTTTATTCATGCTTGGTGAAGTCAGCATCTAGGGTGTGAGTGGACCAGCTAATCAGATAGTGCTTTCCGAAATAGCGTCAAATCTCCAGGTTGTTCTAGAATTTCAATTCAAGAACGAATTCTTTGTAACAGTTAAGTGTTCCGAGATATTTTTCATGGGGGAATTCCTGTGCTGAGCGTCAATTGCTCGTCTATCGCCATAGTGATGTTGGTGAACGCGAAGCCGATGATACGTCGAGTCGTCTCGTAGCCTCAGTATTGTTTGTATTGCACCTGCTGCTTACCAATTGAGCAGCCCGTACGGCACAGTTGAGCGGCCCGTACGGCACAGCTGAGCGGCCCGTACGGCACAGCTGAGCGGCCCGTACGGCACAGTTGAGCGGCCCGTACGGCACATCTTAGCGGCCCTTGCGGCACCGCCAACGTAAGACGAGCGCACGTCCACAGCTCCCGCCTGAGGACCGCCGGCCTTCCACGCTGCACGTGGGGCCGCACGTCGGCACCTCATCTGGGGACGACGGGAAACCGTGCCGCAGAACATACGTTCGTTGAACCTTTCACCGTTTACATGGATTTCAAAATCCACTTTCGTAAGAATGCTGCTAGTCTCGTAACGAGCGAAATGTAGCCTTTTTATGGCCAATGTTCGTGCGCAAGACTGCCGGTAACTATTAGGGTTATTCTAAATGCAGTCCTATCTACGTGTGCCTAAAGCGTGCTGCTAGTTTTTCGTATCTAACTAATGCAGCCTTATCGCCAAAATAATTTGAATGTAAAGGTTAACTCTTTGTAGTACTACAGAGAGACCTTGGTCTTAGTTTAGTGTTTGCTTGGTACGTTAAACCTGGGAAATCAACGAATTTGTGAAATTATTTATATACACGAAACTCGAAAGATTAAAGCTCTTTTGAAACATTAATTCTTGAGAGTGCGACGAGAACAGATATAGACAGACCATTTTTATTGGTCCGTTATATTTCTAAATTTCGGGCTGAAATCTGAATGTTTACAAATTTTTGCGTTTGTATACATTATTGTATCAGTATTTAAAATTTTCTGAATCTGCTCAAACGTACGGTATTTTGTTCCTCTAAGTGCGGTTCTCTGTCTAATTTTATTGTTGAGATACGCAGGTTATATTCACCATTGAAATTATCATTTCTTCTTTTTTTGTGGGGATGCACTTACCCTATGGACGAGTTTCGCGATTAGTTTTCTTGCTCTTTTATATCGCTGGGTTTATACTACATAATAATTATTTCTTCAATCAGCTATACTACGAGCGAATATTTTACTCTAATGTATTTCTATTCCAGAGGGACATGTGCTAGAGAGTTAAGGCAGAACTATATCAAAAGTACTCGTGCCTGGAAAAGATGTGTGCACACAGTTCTATTACGCTTATGTAATTGTGCAAGAATTCTATCGAATAAAGCTGTGTATTTTTGAACACTGTAACTAGCTTGTTAAAGTCATTGAAATGTCAACTTGTTGAAGTATTGATCGTGTCAAGGATTTACGAATTCTACAACACGTGCGATTGATGTATTCTATGCAGCCTTTGTTCAACCTGAGGTTAAGTGCGGCTTCACTTGTTCGTTCTGGTGGTGCTCAGTGAGCCTAAAATATCTGGAGTGGTCTTTTCTTTCATTTTACTGCCGTTCTGAGTAAATGTCAGTTCGAGAAAGTATTTCACAGGACTCGGAATGTGTGGATAATAGGGTACGAGTGCGGTGTAAACCGTACATAGGACGATTCTGCGTCGAGCCAACTCCTAACTGAATTCGTGCGCTTCCAAGCTGCCAGGCACTCCATGATAACGATTCCACGCCTGTGTTGAGGTTTTGCTGAGCGCCATTGGATAGTCTTTTGGGAAAATTTCTGCACTACATAGTGTAACAATCTCACGAGTGTGCTCATGGAACTGGTGTTAGTACTCGTTTCTTGACTTTATTTCCGAATGCTTGACGTTCGCCCTCATCGAGGATGAAGTGTTATTGTGCCCCACTAAACGTATTCGATGTGCACTGCAGTTCAGCGTGCATTGGTTTCTAAAGAATGCGTTCATCACTCGCCATGGTTGACCTGTTCGTTCAGCGTCAGCAATCCGGAACGTTGCATCTCTGAAACACGGAGCTGAACATGTGCTCGTTACTCAAGTGCAATCTGAAATTTCTTTAAGGCACGAAACTGAGGTGCTTCTAATAATGCTCATTTAATATGATGAGAAATAAATGTTAATATAAAAACATTTCTTAGCTCGACCTTCTTGAGAGAAAGCCCCGGTGTTGTTTCGGCCTAGTTATTCCTGAAAGTTTGGAGGGGCGGTAAGCCTGTTCTAAAACATACCTGAAAAATGCCTTCGGCTGCCCCTTCAGCGTCGTCTTCAACAACTGCGCCTTCGACAGGCAGCAGACATCATAGCAAGTACCAGAGGACCTGGTACACCCAGCCCTCTTACAAGGTACGTGTACTTTTCTTCCATATTTAAGGCAATCGTACTAAAGTATTTTTGTTCTGATCGAAGGTTAATGAACGTGGATTGGAATATATTGAAATTTGTAGCGTACGATTAATAAGTATTTAGAGTCTGTGATATGATTGGAAAGAGATGCATGCAGTGAAAATCAGCTCGTCTAGGGTGCGGTTTTGCGCTTGTCTGACGAGGTGTTAATCATGAGTTAGGAGAGTGTGTTTACCTCGCCCTAGCATCCCGTATGTATACACTTCGCTGGTCAACATTTTCAGTGGTAAACCATGAATTGGTGATCGAAAGCGTACTTGGCCGTTTCGTGTCTACCGAGATCCCACGTTCTTAGAAATGCTTCTTTATACTTTATACCGTGTCAAAAACAAAAATTAGTGATAAGAACTTTGACAGTATGTGACAAGACATTGATGAATACGTAAAAGTGACAATCTAAACATCGTTTTTGAGGTATCAAAACGTATAGTAGACCATACTTTACCCAAGAGATGGATACGAGTACCATGGCTAGCGAGGTCGCCAGATTTGACACCTTTGGACTTTTACCTCTTGGGTTAAATGAGTTTAATTTTCCACCATAGTTTCATAGACCTCACTAAACTTAGAAACTCGAGGCCTCAAAAATAATAAATGTTTAGATTTTTACCTATTCTTGGAAGCCGCTCTTTTGTTTCTCTCTTTACTGTTGAAGTTTGTATAATTAATTTTTGAACACGTTGATTACTCCCTGTGATGAATCTATTACTTAGCATAATGCCTTCTGTGAGAAATGCTGATGGCAGTCTCGTTATGAGAAAATGGTCACGAAGGCATAGGAGGCATCGTGACTTCATAGCGTTGCTTGTAGGGGTTGTTTGCCCAGAAAAGTTTGCCACACTCTGTGTGGCTGATAGTGTGTGGTAGCCCTCAACAAAAATGAGGGCAACCTTGGTGATCGTTGGCCGTGTTGTGAGAAGTATGGATTTGGAAATCGTGTTACTCGAATACTTCTGTGTATCTGTGTTGAGGTTGTAACCGTGGTTTTCGTAAAAGTAACGAGTAGCCTATGAAGTGAATGCTTTCGTATCGATTAGATAATTTTAGCCTGTACCGGTATTTAACATTAGGAAAATATCGATTGTTGATACGGTGATTATATGCATCTGCCAATAACAATACGACTGCTAAAAAGTATAAAAGCGTCGTACGTACGTTTCTCACCGCCTGCATTGCTAATGTGACGTGTGATGACGCTGAAGTCCTTTCTTAGTGAGGTGCCTTAGACGACGAGGGTAAAACGTTTCAATTATGTCATACGCGTATTCCGAGTGCAGTTCTAATCTTTTGAGAGTGAAATGACCGATATCCTGCGCAATTATTAGGCTTTTTGTTCCCTTTTTGACACAGAATTCTATTGAGAATCGTGGTATGTTAAGTGTCTGATTTTAATGAAAGTCGATGGATACTGTGAATTTATTGTCTAAGAGAACTGAAATCAACAGCGTATATTTATGCTAGGCCAATTTGTTAATGTGTGTGAGCTCGGACTAGACTTGATCATTCACTCCATCTAACATGAAGTTATTACACTATCGTGTGGGCTATGTGCATATAGACGAATAGGAGAAAAATAGGTAACGTGTAAAGATTCTTAGCGTTAGTAAATCGTTCTATCATTTCTTAGTACGAGGGAGATTTGCTATATGCTGTGAAGTGTTTACTTGAATATTCTCTGCTAGAAACTAGTTTATTTTTACAAGTTGAAATATTGCAAACATTCTCGTGTTGGTGTGGTGCATTTTTAATATCGAGGTTGTAGCTAAGAATATTTTTCAGTAGGCATTACGTGCTGTTCTCACGGCAAGTTTTATCTCGCACGTGTCACAGCGCATCGAACGCGGATTTTGAAGCGTGAGCTACCAAAATTTTTTTTAGTAGCGTGTGGAAGTATCAAATTCGAACGTTGCTGTTGTCGTTAGTTCTAAATTATAAGTGACTCGCAGCACCCGATCTCTTTGAAGTACGGCTCACTTTATGATTAGTATTTTAATAAGAACATGTCGCTGGGCTGATGATCACCTCATTTTGACTTGTCAGTTTCGTTTGAAATTGCTTATTTCTTTATTGCAAAAATTTCATCCGAGATGTTTTCCGTGCGATTTCACTAAGGGTTTCCTTTTCAAAAATGGTTTGATTTCAGTGATAGTTGAATAATGAAATTAGAGCTACAAATCCTCAACTATTTATGTTTGTGGCCAAAAGGTTGAAACTGACCAAATCTGTTCATCAGTATGATCTGTATATTATTTCCATTTCTCATGAAGCTTTCATATTTCCTTCCATTTTACGGCTGGACGAAAGTAGGCGTCTCTTGCGACAGGTATTAGCTGATCAACACCCATGACGTAATTCTAATAGCGCTTCACCTGCTGCACCTTCAGTTTTTAGTAACTATTTTTCCTTAAGTTTTACATTGACATTCTGCCCTCTCCGTCCGCTTACTGAAGCGCAGGAAGAGAAAGCACGTTCACCGGAAGCCCTCCTCATCTGGGGCGTGACTTTGTTGACTGCAGTCGTGCCGTCGTCGGGCGCTAGGTGGTCCACTTTCATCGCCTATGTTTAGTGATCGATTATATACTGTTAGTCAAGTAGCGCGAGCTCGTGGAAACCTCCTTGATAACCAGGGCCAGCTCTGAAAGTTTATGCAGGCCAGACTTCGGGACTGACAGCTCTTCATTATTATGATGGTTACGGCTGGTTTAGTCTCGCTTTCGACGAATTCTTGACGCTAACTAGACCCTTCAAGCTCATAATTTAACCTATTCATGCATCAAGTTTCTCTCTGAGTAAGACCTAATTGTTTTTGTAGCAACTAGTTTGTACTAGGTCATCTGTATCGGAAATTAAATTTGATGGAAAGCTATTGTCCAAATGCTGAAATAAATGCGATCTTGTAAACCGGAGAGCAAACAGTCACATCGAGGCAGGGTTTGCTAATATTTTGAATAAAAAATGTTCGAGTTGTTATTTTGGCATTTCATACTAACGTTTTTTCAATCTGAAAATGTTGAGGCATTGTAAACGTAATCATCTATTGCCATTATCTTCTGCTACCGTCGTCTTTA
This sequence comes from Orchestia grillus, assembly GCA_014899125.1. Lineage (NCBI taxonomy): Eukaryota > Metazoa > Arthropoda > Malacostraca > Amphipoda > Talitridae > Orchestia > Orchestia grillus. Next base: position 9,487 of record VOMN01011119.1, read on the forward strand.
TGTGGTAATTTTACTATAAAATATCCATGAAGATGAGGCGAATTTCGAGGTAGTAATAGTTTCAGTGTGTAAATAGTGCTGGCACCTTACTTCTATTTCGAGTTGCTCCATTGGTTTTTGTGGACTGAGATCCGAGTTAGTTCACTACCGAGGAGATAGAACTCATAAAACGATGATATGCTGATAGTCATACGCTAGGTTGCGACGATGCATGTATGTAATAGCGCGTTAGTACACTCCATCAAGATCTTTCTTCGTAGACTTTCACTCTGAAGAACATGAATTGGCGTTCCTCATCTATCTCGAAAAAGACAAGCGCATCGGGAGACGTGATATGATTCTTCTCAAGTTCTAGAAGACTTGATGAGTTGGTTAGCTCGTCCTGAGACACTGTGCGTCGGGAGACATGAATTTTCGTGGCTTGCATCATAGTACTGGACAAGTCTGAAACATATGTTAGCTGTAGCTCTCGTGAGGTAATAAATATCCCGCGAGTGTGTACGTTCCTAAAATCAAGTGTTCTAAGCCGAGATAAGGTACGTTTTATTGTTTACGGAAGCTTTTTCGATTGAGACACAATTTTCAGTTAAATGCTTGAAAGAATAATACCTTCATTTTCACAGAGTGTTTTATCATTGAAACGTGTTGAGCTCTCTCAATTGTTCGGTGTTGTAGGCATGACGTCGTAGTTTTTTTCACGTAGCTCAGCTGCAGTTGGACCGCTGGTGCGGCATTCTTGGCTCTGTGCTGCGTGTTCATACGTCCTCCCGCCAACGCAGGTTGTGCCGTAGAGTTCTTGCGTGGCCTTGCACTCGGGCTCCTTGTATGGTAGAGACCCGCATCTAAA
>VOMN01011120.1:0-15825 GCA_014899125.1 Orchestia grillus
TCTCTGGAGATTACAGCCACCGGATAGGAAAAAGAACTCTTCCACTACTCTTACAAGATTCTACTTGCTCCAAGAACTGAATAGATAGGGGACTAACTAAATCAAGCAAAGAGAAAGGAAAAATATACTCCAATCAGAAAAGACTGATAAGAACATTGAATATTCTGACCCGCCGCGTTACGGGTGGTCTAGTTTGATTTTGAAATTCACTCCATGGTTCTACAGACCAGGCCTTTTAACATGGTGCTAAAAGCTCTGGTCGATATACCAAATTGCGTATAAGCTGCTCTTTCAAAATTCATTAGTCCAGAATTATTCATTAGAAAAGGGGACGCCCAGGATCCATATTGTAGGGAATATGATTGGAAACATACATTGGAGTTTTATACGTATTTACTCAGGCTTTCGTACGCTTAAGCAGCGTGCGTTTTCAAGGGATGAAACAACTAAAATGTTGGACATGCGACCTGGGTATCCGTAAATAGTCTACGCCGACAAAAATAAATATAATATTGACGAGAACATTTTTTAACTGAGAGCAAGAATATACTGTATGAAACAGCAATCGAATTTTAAGAAAGAACATCATTGGCTGCAATTTTGCTAGATTGATTTAACAATTGGTTCATATACATCAGAAAATTATAGGGATCTGGTAGTGAATTTGAATTAAATTTAGTATAAAAAGCTTCAAGGAAACGTCTAGGTCGTTAATGAGAATTTTTGGTTAAAATTTTTGATTGTTCAAAATTTATTTGGTGTCCTGTTTCTGTGATGTGTTTAAACACAAAAGAAGATTATTATTAAGTCTGAACTGAATACTAGTGTTAAGCTATTATTCTCTTCAATTTGATTCCTTGTTTCACCTATATATATATTATTACCATTTTGACAAGTGAATCAATACACGACATCTTTATTTTATTTCAAATTAATTTTACCTTCAAGAGAGCCGAGACTTTTTCCTATGGTGTTCGAGGGTTTGCAGGATAGTTAAATTTTAAAGGGTCTCAAAATTTTGGCTAATCTCACGCTGGCGTTCTTGATGAAAGGAGCAATATTGGGTTCTTGGATTCTTCAGCGGGGCATCGTTGTCATCACGAAGGTAATGGACAGTTTCGGTTATTTGTTTTCTTCAAGGTCTTAAATTATTTGCTATTTTTCATTTTCTAATTAATATACGCAACATAGTTCATTTGCTCTGTTTGCCAAACTTTAGATGACGGCTGTTTTGTGACGAAACAAATGCTGGCAAATTTTAAATAATCGTTGGTTGGCATTTAGTATACTGAGAATTCCAGAAATCGTTACGGGTTTCTTGAAATCAAAAGGTTTAAATAGGGCAATTTTCTATTTTTTTCTTTTTCTGCAGTAAATTACATATTTTTGTTACTGGAATTAAGATGATTTAGAAAAATTTTGCTCGTGTTCCGCGGCAATATTGTTACGACGTCATCTATGTAGCGCTTCCAACTCACAGGTTCGTTCGGAAGATATTCAAAAATTGAGTATTCTATCGTCTGCATAGTTAACTCCTCTAGAACTACTGAAATTGGAGAACCAATGGGGTCACCAGTTTTTATTAAAGTGGAGTTCCCTATGAAAAGTTTGTCCAGTAACAACAGAAGAAGGACCATCATTGCTGTGTTGCGGTAGTCCTACTTGATGCAAAGCGATTCTGATCAATAATTCGGAACCCACGGCTGCGGTCCCAGGGTGTTAGAATTACCATATATCCCGGATTATTTCCATTGTTGGTAGACCCAAATAACAGTGTAGCATGAAATACCAGCGAATTTCGCTACTTCATTCACTCGGTGTCTCTTAGCCCGACCAAATGCAGTAGCCCTTTTTTGCTATTTTGATACATCTTGCTTTCGTCACATCGCTGTGGTATAAAAAACAAGTCTATACCTTGCCAGCTCTGAATGAAGATGGATGCCTGTTCAGTACTCGTGCACAACATAAACTTCTGTTACTGCTTTAAAACTCATTGATCAACGTAGAAAAAAACTGAACATCGAAAATAATAGGTCACTAATTTCTTGAACGGGGAGTTTATAACTGGCTTTGTTATAACTGGGGAAGCCTAAAATAACTCATTCTTTAAAATAAGATGTGTACATTTTTCACAAGAGTTTGATTAATACAACTTCAACTGATCTTATTTTCATATAAGTGCTCCAGTTATTTTCCAGTAACGCCCAAAAATCTGCTTCCATGTCACGCAACAAGATTGTCTTGCTTCTTTACCCAACCTTGAATACACCGTATCACTGATGCACACTTTTCCGACCTTCTGAAACACATTTTGCTCCCTCGACTACCCAAGCAGTACTGAAGATTAAGTAAGGAGCTCAGACAGTGGTTCCCACCCAACTGGAGACGAAATGCTATATCATTCTGCCTCCTCCACAGAATGTAACTTCCTAGAATGGCCTGCCACACGAAGTAATCACCTGTTTATTTCCCCGCCATCGAGTCCTGCAAAACCTATTTATTCCAGCACGAGTCGAATGCGAGTTCTCACAGCCCACCAGCGAGCTAGCACGGGACAGAAGGCACTCATCACTTCTGAGGCTTCTCAAATTTCAAAGGAAGGAAGCAAGCGATAGCGCTCTTTCGTGGTGAATTTCATCACCATGTGTCCCGTTGATGTGAGATGCCACAACTTGTGTTTGGCCTTCCGTGTAATTGTCTCGCGAACGCTCATTAAAACATGCAAATTTCGAGCTCGTTTGTAGCAAGAGAAGGCTGCGAGATGCCCGATAAATACCGTAGAGGTTCATGTCAATATTCTATTTCCCCCATAAGCGGAAAATCAATAATGGTTTCTTGGAACCATTCAATTTAGATAAGGAAATGGAACACGGATACTTGAGGGAAATTCTAGCGCGGGGATGCGTGCGTGAATACATTCGGGAACGGAAAGCCTGGCCTAAGAAACCTTCGAAATGGGAAGTGAGAAACTAAATTTCTTTTGGCCCTCATTTTTCTGCCTCTTCGGATAAGTGTATTTCAAAGTTCCCGTCGTATTAAGGATTCAAATAAATGACGTAAAATTGTATTATTTTTACGGGTGATTCTTTTTTTGTGGCTCTGTTTAGAGGAGTCCGAGTTTATTTAGTTCTAAATTAATGTACTAAAACGGACAAATTTAGCGTGCACTCGTAATCTAAGCTTGACAATTAGACAGCATTATATATACTTCATAATACGAATTAAACTGAAAATTTAAGAGTATAACGAGTAATTTTGAACATATATCAAAAGTTTGTGGGGAATTTGTATTCTCGCTGTTTACTTCGAACTCAGAACGAAAAAGCTCATTGCTCAGATTCTTGACAAGAATTTTATCTGACCTGCAAAAATAAAATGTAATTACTTGCTCAGATCTCCCAGTTTTGCTCACGAGACGCGTGTAAAAACGCTGTAAATAGCACAAAAATTAAATCTGTTTTGTCGCAGACAGCTCCAATAAAATTCGTCAGTGACAATCATCGACGCCGATTCCCTCTTCTGCTGCAGAAAAAAATATATTTTCGCTGAGGTTATGAGGAAAATGAGCGTTGTAAGCTAACCTCCATCTTCATACACATCTTACTTGCACACCCTGCCTCCACCTGGACCAATCGCACGATTCCTCGTAAGTCCTTTTAACTAAACTTCTACTTATTAAACTTGTTTAACTATTAAACTTATTCCCATATGGATTTTACTCGTACAACAGCTTAATTAAAATTTTATTGAATAATCGTATTTACTTATTAAACTTTATTTTTTAGTCAAGCTTTTACATTTTGGAAGTGGGCTCACGAATCCACGTACATCACTAGTTAATCAAACATTACATCTTAAATTCACTTATCTAATTAAACTTTCAGATTTTGGATGTAAGCGTACTAGTCCATGTACATCATTGTAACTTAATTTGTATTCATAACAAATAGTAAGAAACATGTGTGTAATACATGTGGTGCGAAACTGTAATGCAAACCACGCAATTTCAATAGCTGATGAAAACGCACAAGGAATATGTAAGCACAAACTCTACATAGGCCGGTAAAACTATGTTAATGTCTAAAATTAGCAGCACTCATGTCGTGCTCACGTTAGACCCGTTCGAATGAACAAGCCGTAATTTTCTGGGGAAAAGCAGAGTAACTTTGGATTGAAGATCAATCGCTTTCAAGTTAATTATTGATAAATTACCATCCAATTGCATCACTAATGGAGATTGGAGCTCCAGTTAAATTGACCGAACTCCCCAGTGGTAGAGAGTCCGGCTACTGGCAACGAGCCATTAATTTAAGCGAAAATGTTTGCTTGAACTGAAAAAAACGTTCATTTTCATGAGGTTCAGACTGTAAGCGAGCTCTGTGCCCAAAATTAAAACTTTATTTGTCCAAAAAATGTAAGTCTCCTTTTCATATTTTAGTCATTTTCCTGCAGGGTGGAGATAGATTTCTTCGGTTAGCGTGGCAGGAGAAATGTATCATTGTCCATGATTCATATGGTAATTAGATGACGATACGCAGTTTCGATGATCCTAGTATTGACTCGCAAATTCAGATGGCTTGGTCCTCCTTTTGCATATACGAAAAGGGTCATAATAAATATCGGACGATGACACTGTGCAAGGTGTGATTTATTCTTAGCAGGCTCGAAAATTCCACGAAAGGGCGTTATTTTCTTCTTCACCTCTACACTGGGTTCTCAGACCTGAAAAGTTCAAGAAGAGACGAAGCAGCTCGAAAGACAAACAAAAGTTCTCATTGCAAAGCTCTATTGCCCTTTGGAGTGGTAGAGCAGTGCGTGAATGCTTCAAAAAAGAAAATTTGTCTGCCCGAAAGAGTAATTCGATGCAAATGAAGACATCAAAGAAAAAACGTATTCCTCGGAATAGCAAAGAGAAGCAAGGAAGAATGTGGGAGAATGAAGTATATGTGCACCCGGAAACGTCAAGCGGCCTCCAAAGAAAGCTTCATATGACAAATGATCTCGAAAATAGCTAGGTGATGCGGAGACACTCGCCCACTAATGTTCGCTGAAATAGAGAGGAACATCAGTCCTGCCTCATCAAATATGTAACCAACAAACATGAGCAGACAGAGAGTCTTTGTGTTGAGCAAATGTTGACTGGGGCAGGACATCGATCGAACATACTGTACATGGAATGTGTTCCTTTGCATTATGCGTCCTTGCGCTGCTTGAACAGAGGAAACCTTTTGCTCATGTACATAATGGACGCTAACTGCGGCAATGTTTCATTTTTCAAAATAGCAATTAGCATTTCTGACAAAAAAACTAATTATGACTGTTTGATATTGTTTATTAGAAGACAGTGGCCTAATTGCAAAAACCATGTTTCGTAAGTCGTCTTGAATACTCAGAATTTAAATTTAAATAAGCATATTACCTTGAAGTGTTCAAATTTTAGTGAGCATGAACCAACTGAATTGACTTCATTCAACAACAATCACTATTCTATTTCATGAAAAATCTTTCCCAATTATTTTTAAAAATTTGCAACGTCCAAAACCTATCAGAAAAAAGTACGGAGGCTATTTAGGTTTACATCTTCATTGCCAGTCTCAGAAAGAATAGCTAAGGTTTAAAATCTAGCCTTTTAAATCATTATAAAATGCATGAGTAATTTTCAACACGCCCAGATAAGCTAGTGTCAGGCAGGAACGACAGCAAGCGCACAATCCCACACCAGATCCCCTTTTCTGAGGGATATCCATTGCATAAAATCATTGGTTTGAGCTGACTCGATATCATACATGTTGGAAAGCTTTTGTGCGGCTCCTGCATTCTTACTACAACCCACTATGAAGAGAGTGGTGTAACTAGTCTATGGCACACTTAACAATTAGGGCCCAGACACCTGGTAATGGAGCTGTCTGTGAAGATACTGCACCTTCACGTCATATGAGAAAGTGAACGCCAAAATATGTACGAAAACGTTACAGTCCGGCAAACGTAAATAATGGAATTAGGATCTTGATGCGGTGTGAGAAAGTGAACCTAAAAGATGAACGAAAATCTTACCATCCGGCACACGTCGGAAGTGCAATTATATCTTTCAAGTTGTGTGAGGTATTAAAATTCAAACGTGAAGCAAAACCTCACCATCAAGCGCTTATAGAAAATAGAATTTGTACTTTCACACGATGTGAGAAATTAAACATCAAAAGGGAATGAAAATGTCATTATCAGACGTATGTAGAAAAGAAAACTTGAAGCTTCACGCGATGTGTGAAAGTGAGCACCAGATGTGAGGGCAAATAACACTATCAGACACGTGTAAGAAGTGAAATTCGCGTGAGAAATTCGTGTGAGAAATTCGTGTGAATTGCCGTGTGAGAAAGTAAATACCAGACTACACAGGGTAGATCACCATCACACGCGTGTGGAAACACAAAATTGCGTCGTCTCGTGAGGCCACAGCCTTCAGTCCTCACTCCTCGATCAGGGGCCGCTGGAACACCCAGCCTCCTATCGGGTGGGCGAGTTGTACATGAACTGTCGACCCAATTTGAGACTTCAGCCTTGCATGAAGATTTATGGGCAATTTCCCGCAATTTCTTGTATAGAGCGCGTGTTGATTTGAACTTCAATTGTGCCGCTATACGAAAACAAATGTGTATGGAATCCGGTTGATTCAACATTTTTGGTATGCACGAGTTTTGTTATGGCTTACAACTCATTACGCGACTCGTTGTTATGGCTTGCAGCTCATCACAAAAGCGATTTATTTCGTGATTAAAACTTAGATCGACTGTTAATGAATTTTCAGCAACAATTTTTGCAGCTACATAGGCTTGTTTAATTTAAAGTAATGAATGAAATCACACAAACGTGAGAATCCATCTCGATCAAACACACCAACGATTCAATCTCAAACGGTCATGGAAGCTGCAAACTTCTTAAAAAGTGTAATTTTTTTTTCCTGAGTATCCATAATCACTTATGATTCTTGACTCACTAATATTTTTCTTTAAAATGTTATAAATTCATCAATGACCCTGTGAAAAGGTTAGACAGAGTAGGAGTGCAAAATATTCGCAGCAAACGCTCCAATTAATTTATGCTTTGAGTCTCGAGGCTCTTTTAACTTCCGTCGTGGCAGCGAACGAGCCAGGAGTCATTCCCTGTAAGCTGGACGCTCCTCGTGGTCAGTCTCCCTCCTTCAGGGTCAGGGTGAACTGGTCTCGGTGTTCGACGTTAGCTGACCTTCCAAAAATTGACAGCGCACGCAATGGGACGACGTACGCCACGAGACACACAGTATTTTTCTGCGTGTTTGTGTCGCTAGTGGACAGAGAAAATTGCTGCTTGTGTGTGTCACTAGGGGACAGAATATTGCTGCGTGTTTTTGTCAGTAGTGGACAGAGAAAATTGCTGCTTGTGTGTGTCAATAGGGGACAGAATATTGCTGCGTGTTTTTGTCAGTAGTGGATAGAGAAAATTGCTGCGTGTGTGCCGCGCATGGTCGAGGAAAATTTTCGCACGTTGGAATTTCTAAAATTCTGGAATTAACGAATAAAATTCTTGAAGTGAGAGCTCTGACAACATGAAAAATGAATGACATTTTAATTTATCCTGATTCATTCTGAAAGGATTTCACCAAAATTTACGATCATTATTGAACAGCCTTTTGATTGATGCCAGACGCAGTGTTTACTTCCACTCATTTAATGGAACTTCGCACGTATGTACGTATATCTAGCACGGTTTTTGTATGATCCGATTTCTCATTTTCGGTGTCTTTCGCTGTTTAAAAAGTTACCCAATTTCCTCCTGTCCCCTCATTCATTTCACCCTATTTCTTTCCACGCATGCCGCGCTCATTTCGTCCTGATCTCACAACGTCATTTTTCCCACCCTTTTCTCTCCCGTTTCTCAGCATGAAATTCTCAGGTTTTTCCTTTTCCCGCGCGTTTTTCCTAATTTTGCAGGTGTTGTTTTGCCTCTCGGCCGCGCTGGCTCGTGTCCCCACATCTAAACACAGCCCTAAAATAGAGCCTCTGCCGCTCAAATTCAATACCGCCCAGAAATAAACTTCTCCTTCCGATTCTCATTGCCAAGGAGGGAATGTACTTTCATGTCTCAAGGCAGGGCCCAAAATATACAGTCACGACGCTCACGGTCGTCTCCATCACAAAGAGCGAGATCGCCTGGGTAAAGCTATGTTAATTTTCCAAGGAAGTGCCAGGGGATAGAAAGCATTCAGTTGACAGTGATATCTCATAAGCAGCAGGAATATATTATCTACACTACGAGTGATCGTTGTACATACTGAATCTTGATCCGAAATCAATAAATATGCGTTTCAAATTTTCTATTGATTAAAGTTCGGTGAATTCAATTCTCGGGTACCATCGCGGTACAAACTTTATCAAGTTACACATTACAGTTTCTGCATTATTTCAGTACACAGAATAACAATGCTGTCCCAATAAAGCTGCAACCATATTCGCTCCTATTTTAACAAGAAAACTAGTAGTTGTGACGGCAGGAACACAATCCAAACGATAATTCTCTAGCAGCCCGCGGCTTGAATCATTTCAAGACGATTGGATGATAATAGAGTACGATTCTGCCCGCATCACCGCTCGCGAGATGATAAATTGGCTACAGATTGATCGAGACAGTCATTCAATAGTCGCGAGACCGGGGTGCATATATCAAATAAGCAAAAGAGGATGTTCAAATCATGCGATAAGAGTGATTTGCAGCCCTAACACGGATGTGAAAAAGATATTGACAGTTTTATTAACCACTATTTTGTTCCCAGCCGACATAGGGGCCCCCTCATCAAGGAAAAGGAGAGGGTATTGAATGGAGGCCTTTGAATGTGGACGCAGAAAGTCCGAAGCAACAGCGTACTTCTACAGTATAATCGCGCTTTCTTGCTTCTAAGTTTCCCAAAGGGGAATGAGACCATGTTAACTACTGCAAGAGTTTATGAGTTTTAGAACGTTTACTCTATGAAAGTAGAATTAAACCTGGTTTATGTAAATTTTACTTCTCAAATATAGGCTTGTAAGTTTACTTACGTACGTCTTCTCGAACGTAAAGTCCCTATAGCTATCTCGTATTAATGCGATACGTAATGGCTTCGTTCAATTCATGTCAAAAGTCTCGGACCAGTTGCACATGAATGAACAACGCGAAGCATTGCTCTCATTCATTGATTTTTTTATGTTTTTTGCGTATCGCATCTGAGTGGGAGACAAAAGTAGGACAGAAACAGAGTAACGACACGACTCTCTCTCACTCTCTTTCTCTCTCACTCTCTCTCTCTCTCACTCTCTCTCTCTCACTCTCTCATTCTCTCCCTCTCACTCTCTTTCTCTCACTCTCTCTCTCACTGTCTCTCGTTCTCTCTCTCTCTTTCTCTCTCTCTCACTCTCTCTCGTTCTCTCACTCTCATGCTTTCGCCACTTTCTGGCGGGTCGAGGAACACGTCCCGAATCAATCACCCCAGCCCGCTGTGGCACCCTCCCGAGTCATACATCATTGAAAATGAAAATTTGTAGCGTTTTCCCCTCATTTTAACGACCAAAAAATTCGTTGTTTCACAGCAGAGATCATTACGTATTTACGTAAATGGAATAAAAAAAATTCGTTGATTTTCTATAGAAATCGGTACGTAAATCAGATTAAAAAAGTTTTGTTGACTTTCCAGAGAGATTTCTACGTATATCGAATTCAGATCAATAAAGTTTTAATAGCAGGAAGAATTTGCCATTGGTCAATAGACGTGTGGAAGACATTGTTCGTGCGTTGGACTCGGAGATTAGCAATTTCTTTCAGAGTAAAGTGTTCACTCTCATATCATTGAAAACAGTTGTGCTCTCCCATTTATTTCTACTTTCAATAATCAATGAGAGTAAAAGATCATTGATAGAATTTACTTTTAAGCTATTACAGCGATGACAAAAACACAAATTATTATTAAATTATTTAATTATTGTTGTAATTCTGGAAGGCCCGGCGAGCAGCAAATGGTTATGTCATGCAGCACAAAATTATCTTCAAGGTACTTCTAAACTGAAGTATGGATGAATTTAAATTTCTATGCAAGGAAAAGAACTGTACATAAATATTCGAAATTTTTTAGTCTTTTTCATTCAGTTTTAAGGAAGGTAAAAGTAAGAATACATATTTCATTAAGGTATAAAATCTAACAAGTACAAAAAAGGACTAAATGAACACAACACAGATCAAGTCAAAACATCACAAGTGTGGACATTGGAGAATTTAACCCCGCAATGGAAAGGATATGAACACATTGGAAAACATGTGAACACATTGGAAAGCATATGAACACATTCGAAAGCATATGTACACATTGGAAAACATGTGAACACATTGGAAAACATGTGAATACATTGGACAGCATCTGAACATATTGGAAAACATGCGAGAACATTGAGGAACATATGAAGAAATTAGAAATCATATGAACACATTTAAGATTATACGAAACACTATAGAAAATTTGTGAATACATTGGAGAACACATGAACACATTGGAGAGCATATGAACAAGGGTATCCGAAGTCGTCTGATGGAGAAGAGCGCTCCCGCTGCCTGCACAGCGAATTTTCCTGACTTGGGATTGCTTCTATTGAAGCCTTCTACTCTAATGCTGCAACTCAGCCTTCTGTTCAGGCCTTCTATTCTGTTGTTGGAGCTGAACCTTCTATCTCAATCTTGCAACTGATCTTTCTATTCCACCCTTCTGTTTTGTTCTTCCAAGCCCACCCAACTGTAATCATCTATTGTTTTCTATTGCAATCACACTGTCCTAGGCTTCTTTTCTTTTAATTTATGTATCAAGACAACGAGCGCTGACTTTCGCATGCACGGAACAACATCCAAATTCAACAAGAAACCTCACGCGTTTCCTGAATTTCTGTAAGTTTTGCAAGGACTGGTCAACTTTTCATTGATGTGCAAAGCTGTTCTAAACAGTATCAATATTTTGCTTTTTCGTGTTTTGAAGCACCCGCTCATTTTGTGCCCCTGCTCACAATGTGACCTTAAGAAAATTGTAAGCCTGAGAATGCAGTACACTAAAATATTAGACCTGTGGATGTTTATATGCAAGGAGCTTATATAGGTCTTAAGAAACAAAAGATGAATTGATGACAGTTAGAAAATATAAATCAAATGTATTTTATTTTATACCATTGTATTCATGTTACCCAAATTTTGCATGAATATTGATCAGTGTTTAAAAGAAAATTAAAATATTATCGGCTTTCAAGAGCCTTAAAATATGCACAGCCGGTCTGCTGCTGCTGCTGATAGCTTCAGCCGAAGGATACAGGTCTGGACTTGAGAGAATTGATCTCATTTTGAATCCGAAACTTGAATTCTAGATTTCAGATTGTAACGTCATAACGCCCATTCTTTTTTTCATGCATTACTTCAAGATACAGTCAGAACGCCTAGCAATGTTTATTCTACAGGGAATTTAATTTTAAATCTCAGTTATTCCACATTGGCTTCTCTCTCCTTTGAGTTTTCACGATTAACCCAAATTGTGAGCTGCGATTTAGATATACATTATAAATTTTAAGTTTGCTTTTTCGACACAATGGAAAAATAGAGACAACTTTCATTCAACTTTTTGACATTGGTCTCTTTGTCTTGCCCTCCCGGCAGCCTGCCATGATCGTGTACGTTTAATTAAACCTAATGAAGAACCCCCGCACAACCCCCTTAACGATCATGCATGTTTGAACTCGTAAAAAGCAACTTTTAACTCATAAAAGAACCACCGCACAACCCCCTTTACGATTATTTCTTGTTTGAATTCATATAAGGCAACGTTGAACTCATAAAAGAACCCCCACACAGCCCCCTGTACGATCATGCATGTTTGAACTTATCCAAGGCAACTTTGAACTCATAAAAGAACGCCTTCACAACCCTCTTTATGATCACGTATGTTTGAACTCATATCAGGCAACTTTGAACTCATAAAAGAACGCCCTCACAACCCCCTTTATAATTACGTATATTTGAACTCATCCAAGGCAACTTTGAACCCAAGAAAGAATGCCTTCACAACTTATGCTCTTCATGACCACGCATGCTCGAATTACTATAAAAAATTTGAACTCGTAAAAGAACCCTCTCAGTTCCCCTTCATGATCATACATGCTTGAATTCATCTAATCCATGAAAGAACGTTGTCTCAGTTCCCTTCATGATCATACATGTTTGAATTTGTTAAAAATATGCTTGAACCTATGAAAGAACCTCAGTTCCCCTTCATGATCCTGCATGTTTGAACTCCCGTACGACTTGTCTGAACGTTTAAAAACTCCCCCCTCCCCCATCCAAGTCCCGTTCTTGGCTAGCTGTGTTTTAACTCATAGAAGAAGGCGCGAAAAGACGGGCTCGCATTGCGAGAAACAACGAGACGAACACGCTGGCAAAACGAGTTGCTCCTCTGAGATCAGGCCTAATCTTTAAGCCTCTCGTGCAGCAAGATATATATCATTAAATGGATGAAAGCTCTCGCGTATCGCCGGCTCGTGAGCTGCACGTAATCAATCACTGTCGCGGGCATCTTGTTTAGGAGCCAATTACCGTTTGCACTATCGAAATTTATGGAAATACTAAAGGCCCTGATATATGGGCTTTCTCTACCGGCAGCTCAGGCTCCAACAACTCGCACAAAATTTGACTCTAACTTCATTTGACGTTTGGCAAAGTGACAAAAGGTTGTTCGGAATGCAAATGACTCTGTGGTAATTATACAAAACAGGCTTGAGATAAAAAACAGGTGTGCCTAGGATTTTCACCGCTGATCAAGATCAGCACAAGGCACATTTGAATAACATTCAAATACATGAACTCAAATCGTGGCTTAAAACAAATACCTCGTGATCGAAACTGCCTCATAAAGGGCAACTTTTTCCTTTGACAAGCCTTCCTTCAGCATTCTCAGTCTCACGTTTTTTGAGCTCCGGCTTTGCAAATATGCCTTGAAACCTGTAAACTCGCATTATTTTGGTCGTAAAATGCAAGCATAGCACAATGTTGGTGTTGGGGTCGCTGCTTCCATTACGACCTCAGTATAAACCTCCACCCTAATCGCAGCTCGCCTTTTATAGGCCCGAGAGCAAAAGCCTTCACGGTACGCGGGCTACGCTCATCAGCAGGCGTCGCTGCTAAACTGGGCATGAAAAGCGCACTTGACCGTCTTTTATATTAATTGGCACATTCGATTCGAGCCGCTAGCCATAGAACCGAACGACTGTAGCCTCAAAATTTGGGTGGCTTACGCCGTGTGCCTGAAGAGATTGGACCGAGTCATGTTTGGAATCACGTTAACAGCTTGGTTCTGAATGCGCACAGACCTAATGAAGTGGCCATGCTTGTAGTGATCTCAACAGCTGCTCATACTGTTCATGAAACTTAAGAGCCATTTCGTGAAAGTAAAATTTGGAAACGTGTATTATTTTAGTTTCATGCGTATTTTAAACTTTGGATCTCACTTGTACGACATTCTAAGCCCAGTTATCAAGTCATGAGGACTTGCCAGTCTAACTGGCAATGGTAACTAATCAGGACTTGCCCGGGCTCTATTAATCATCTGCAACTTTGGCCGCCCAAGCCGAGATATCGCCACTCGACCTGTCATGATCACAGGGCGGCCAAAATGTTAAGCTGAGTTGAAATAACTCTTTATTTGACGACTTCTCCCCCTTTACCGTGCTCGAGTTACTTTTAGCAAAACGTAACCATTTTCGTGCGAAGGAATTTCTCGCTAATTTAGATGATTGTATTCTCAATTCACTAAGAGTACTGGTTAGAAATCAACCTTATCTCGCCCACCACAGACGATTAATCTTCCTCCTGTTTCGTACTTTGTGGATTTACGGCACTCTCAGTACAGTGCTTGAGTAAATTCTATGAGAATATCTAGAACAAAATAATCTTTTAAGACCAACTATGAATTGATTTTATAAACTCAATAAATAAAATTAATTGAAATATAAACCCAATTTCATATTTGACGCACTGGACCTGACCATGGAGCGAACAGTAAGATTCTTAGTTTTTCTAAAGTTGTCCGGTTCACTGACAAACTTCTAATCGCTCTGCAAACTCCCAGAACTACATCGAGAATGCAAACAAACACAGCGACGAAAGCAACACGCTTCTTCCTTTACTCAATGAACACTCGTGCCTCTTCCTCATTTTCTGCGATGACGTTATCTTTCGCTCTCGCGGAATTAACCAACAAGATTACAACGCTCCTTATCGTCCCGTAACTTTGAGCCAGGAATGCAAGTTAGAACTGTTGTTGGCAGAACGCAATTTCGAGGGTTTTTTCAGAACTATGGAGTAGGTTCTCAAGTAATATTACCAGGTGCCCTTTAGACTCAAGTCTTCGGCACCCCATTCCATCTTTTATGGAAAGAGCGGGCGCCTTGGTTCTCTTCTAATTACTGAAGAGTTATTAGGCCACGCTAATTACGGATGGCCTCCGGTGAGTCTTGATATTCTCTCTTCGGGACTTGCCTTCTGCAGCGCAGATTTGGTCTCGCCTAAAGAACACTCCCGAAATCTGAGAGCACGTACCTCTTTTTGAATGGAGGAGGATGTTGGCGCGGAACATTCTCCGGGGAATAACTTAATGAGCGCATGTCAAGCTCGAAAATTGACTCACTAAAACTGCGCCTCGATTTCATCTGCCTCCAAAAACAAAACTAGAGCTACACATTTGAGCTTCGCACGTCCAAACTTCCTCAGCGGAAATTAGAAACTCGTAAAACATCTCCAGACGTCAGGCAATGGATGCGTTTCCTTAGTCTTCATTCATGGGAAGAGGTGATTAGTAAATTAAGTGAGCTAGGGAGATTTGTAGGAATTCTAATCCTTAGGACTTATTCGTGATTACGTTGGAACTTTTTATTTATCCTGAAAATGAGTAAATTATGTATAGACATTTCACAAGCGCTCGCATGCAGCTAAGCAGTGATAAGAAAAGTACACCCGCTGCTATCGCTCGTCATTTTCGGTCTTCCTTGGTCATAGTAATGTACTATTGTGACTGCCTTGGCTATAGTACAGAACCGTTGTGACTGTCTTGGCTATAGTACAGTACCATTGCGACTGCCTTGGCTATAGTGAAGAACCATTGTGACTGCCTTGGCTATAATACAGTACCATTGTGCATCCAGAACATTAGGACTGCACGAAAATTAAGCACTAGCATAGTTATACGTTATTGCAAAATTCATTTCACCATACTTTCTTTCCTGACACTGAGTACTAGAGCTCTTCAGAGCTCATCAGAAGTCCCACTCAATCATGCTCTGATCAAAGCCACTCGTCCATACTTCATTGGAGCACGCGCACGTGCATTGCTCTCGTGTTGTTGGCAGGACGCTGCAGTGGTGCACGCGTGCTGCTCGCTTGCTTGGTTGCTTGGTTGCTTGATTGCTTTGTTGATTGGGCGCTTGCTTGGTTGCTTGGGTGCTTGCTTGGCTGCTTGCTTGGTCTCTCAGTCCCCCATTCCAGCCTTGCATTGTCGTAGGTAGGATACAGAATATCGTATCGTTAACGAATGTAATTTAAAGGAAATTTAATGTTTTATGAGATCGTATACGATATGACAGAACTTTGGTTAATAGAGTTTGGTTATAAATAGTTGAATTCTTGAGAAAAGATGAGGAACATCTGTCATCCACTGATTACTTCACTTGGAAAATACAATTCATTAAAAGAGAAAAAAAAGTCACATTCAATTCATTATTGACTTTGATTTTAGGCATTCCTTACGGA
>VOMN01011126.1:0-12606 GCA_014899125.1 Orchestia grillus
TTTTCTTTTTGTCTCGTCCGACCAAAGTATGGATGACCAGTAACTGATCTCTATCCAGGGTAGCTTTGGCAAATGATAAACTAGCATTAACATGTCTCCTCGAAGAGCGGTGTTTTTCTTGGCCCACAAGCTCGGAGTCCCTCTTTATTTAATATCATCTGAAGAGTAAATTTGAAATTTATAAACCAGAGTTACACCCGAGAAGCACAACCGAGATAATCCTGAATAATCTCAGGGTTATCTCGGTTGTGCTTCTCGGGTTATCACGAATTTCACACACTACTTTCCTGCTCCTTCTTAGGCGAAATATTTTGCTCCCTTGCCCTCCCTTTAAGGATTTTATAACCATGAAACATTTTGTATTTTTTTACAATACCTTGAAATGTTACTGCACGCACAGTAAATTGTTTCGATATTGTTTCGTTGCCCCTGCAATTCTTGTATGAATCAATAATTCGTGATCTCAAGTCGAGGCTAAACACTCAAGTCTTGACTACGTTGGCTTGAAAAGTGATACACTTTCAGTGATGCAGTTTAACATGTTGACTGCGATTCTCCACGAAAGAAATATTTCATGTCGACAAAAATTTCAGCTGTGAGTGTAAAATTGAAGGATTTTGCTGTCACAAATTTGGTTATCCCATTCATTTCCCCCCTAATCCCAACTAGCTTATTCGAGTGATGAACACAAATTTTATCAGTACTTGAAAATTTGTGTTCATATATTTAATAGTACTTTCATTACGTTAGGTTAGATAATCGTGTGAACCGTATATGGCGCACGTCGGAGTCAAAGTTTTAAAGTTAGTATCTTCGTAGGAAGATATGAAGAACATGCTAGAACAATATACACTATTGCCTAACAAAATTAATGAATAAACACAGCATAGACAGTACTTTCATCTGCAAAAATATAGGCTCACAATCAATTATTTTTTTGAAGATGATAAAGATCAGAGGCAATTAGTAAACGTCCAAACTGGCCATTATGAATATTTGACTAGGAGCCGCAGTAACTCAATATTTTTTACTATTCCAAACCAGATCGAAATTGAGTTTTTGTTACAACGGTATTTAAAGCTTGGAACTTGTAACCGAAAGGACCTGGGTTCGATACTCGGTTCTGGGAGACATTTTCACGTGACTGCAGAGTACTTCCCTTGAAAAAGGAAATTTAAACCACATATTNTAGTAGTTGTAAGGCATTTAAAACCCAACGGTAAAACGTGTTGGAATTGAGAAAGATTATTCACTACAGACTGACATTTGTGAGAAAGCACACCCAAAGCGTTCAAAACCAATCTTGAATCCTATTTCTAATTGATTATTGGAGACAATACTTCTTTATATTATGGTCTCATATCCTAATGAAGTATTAAAATACACTTCACATTGTTTGTCTGTAAATTAATTCAAGGCTTATTACAGAGTGTACAGTTTCCATTGACTTGACATTTTTTAATTTCTGATATTAAATCTAATCTTGTCAATCATTTCTTCACTTGATCAGTCTTCCGTACGTTAAGGATAAGTGCACTAGGCCATATACATGCAACGCTTAATTTTTCGTTGCAACGCTTAAGGTTTAAGTATGGCTTTCCATTGAATCAATTAAATTGAACCATATGTCAAATTGAAGTTTTCGACAATGAGGGAACATAATCGCTAGGATAATTTTTTTTAAACCAGGGACGGCAGAGATTATGGTATAAGCAGGAATCTTTCGCTTATAATCTTGTCATAATGCGAACGTTCGGCCTCAAGTAGAACGCCGTTCTCGATGAGGATAACGATCGCGAAGAAATACGACAAGAGATCCAGTCAGTAAAAATAGTGCGGCAGTTATGGCACGAAAAATTTTATTTTAGTGTAGAACACTTTAGTTTAAGAGTGCTTCAGTTTCAGGTGACGTAGGTTTATCATGTAGGTGGGAAAATGAAAAAATGTAATAATGTGCGAATAGACCATGGTATTTTAAAACTGCAAATACCGAAGAGAGTAGACTGAAATACATTTCGAAAGGGAAGTGAAATAACTCCTTTGCCTAAATTATGTGACTTGCATAAGAGCTCTTCGTAAAAAAATTCAAATTCTTCAAGAGGTAAATACAAGTTCAACTCGTGGCGTATGAAACTGATATGATTCACAAAGCGAAGAAACATTTTTTAATATAATGAATGTTATTGATAACCTTACTAACCCGTCATAGAAACCCACTAAAAAATTGTAGAACGAGTAATATTCCCAAATGGTAGCATGACGGCGAGCTATTCTTTACAGCTATTGAAAGTTACAGTATCCTATATCTTGTACTCAAGATAATTTAGATTGTTAGAACCATCTGGAGAGAGCAGTCAATTGTGGAAGTTACATAAGGGGACGCGTCGTTAAATTTGAGTTTCCAAGCATGAGAACCAGCGTTTGTCACATCAGAAAATCAACGTTGATAGGGCCTTCTTAACTTACGTTAAAATAGCCAGATTTTGAGTTCAACGACTCGGCACTTTTTTCTTGATGTAGCTTCGTGACAAACGAATTGTTTCCAATTTTTTTGGTCTTTGGGTAGTCGAATTTGTTAAAACATAAACTTTAGCAATATGCAATAAATAATACGTCAATTATACGTAACGGCTCCTTGGTTGCTGCTCAAAGGTACTCCCTCACAAGCATCCGATTTCATATTAAATTGTTTCTTAGCCTCCATCTATGAAAATTTATCAAAGAGCAAGGGTATTAATTAAATACGGTTGGTGATAATAACGAGTCCTACCGACGATTTCGGGCTCTGTCAAGAAGTGCTATTTTTCATTATGCCTGTCATGGATAGGAAATATAAAAAATGAAATTTAAACCCAATATATTCTATGGCGAATGCGAGCAAATAGAATTTAGAGATACCTTTTATTTCGTCATACTTCGAGATCCTACAAATTAACAATGCAGAGCGAACTATAAAAAACTAACACCTTTCTAGTCCCTCTTTTTTCTCTTTTCAGATTTGGACTTGGAGTTCTTAGTCCTGAAGCAGAATGAGAAGATTTTCTTGAAAACGAGAACTAACACGTAAACACTGAGACCTAGAAAGACGATCAAGTCCATATGAAGAACTTGTATCCACGACAGGTCTCGCTCTGGGGAGCGGAGGTGCACGGCTCCTTGGTGCCGTACGACGTACTCCGTCCAGTACACGGCGGTATCAGCCGCACTCAGCGGACGGTCCTTCATGGCCACTGACACCTGCATTGCCTTGTTCTTGTACCTGAACAGAAAATTGATCCTCAATAATAGTTCATGTAACGTGAAAATTACATGAATCAGCAAAATTTAATATCTAAAACAAATCACATTTTACATACGACTCCCAACAACTCGTTGGAGTCGACATATCACGAAGAATTTTTTTATAATATACGTACGAAGGATTTTTGATGAGCTCCTTGAGGGTATCGATAAGCAGTTGCTCATTTAAGTCCGTCCAATGAACAATCCGAGCGACACCGGCGTTTTCCAGCATGATGGCGTTTTTGGGCTGATCACCAAGTATGGGCATGGCCAACACGGGAGTGCCGTAGTGTAACGCCTCCTGAGCCCCCAACAAACCGCAGTGAGAGATGAAGACTTTCACGTTCGGGTGAGCTGTGAAGCAGTCATAGGTGATATTCGCTTATTTAAAGTTATCGCTACGATACAAAGGTCCATTCATACTTGTGCGATATGGTCGTTCAGTACAAATGAAATAGCAGAGACCCATGGTTCGACGCACACAAATATGGGCAAATTTGATGGGAATGTCGACAATAATTTACTTCAATTAGATATCAGTACGCACCCAAAATGTCTTGCTGAGGCATCCATTTTTTCACGAAGATATTTTTTAGTTCTTCAGCCGGCTTTTCTTCGAATTTCCACAAAACTTTGTACGGGAGTTTAGCGAAGGCTGAGAAGAAGACGTCCTTGTATTCCTGAGGCATTGAGCTGCTGCGGGCCACTGAGCCCATGCTCATGTACACTGCCGGGGTGGAGCCCGACAGGAAGTCTGCCAAGTCCTGTGGAAAAGCGTAGCCTAAAATACACAGTAGTTTCCACTACCATGAGTAAACAGATGTGAGAGACGTCAATTAATTAATGTTTTACCTGACCCTAGAACATGTCTACGAATAGAAAACCAATTAACCAAACACAAAAATAAAGTGCTGTTAAAAATTTGAAATCGGATCGTTATTACAATTGTTATATATGAGGAAGCTATAATCAGGTTCTATAAATAATCAGAAATTTTTCGTGCTGACGGCTAACATTCCCTGACTACGCTTACGTTAAAAAATGCGCCCACTAATTTAATGTACCATAATTTGTAATTTACCTCGTCATAAAAATTGCATAAGCGCATTTATCAGTAATCGGCACATTTGGAATATTGCGGAATGTTTTATATGCTCGTACTAATACGAGGTAAGTACGTAATAATACGAGTCTCTCAAGACACGATCACAGTGGACAACTCCTTCATGTGGGATGTTACTCGGTAACTGGTTTTCCACAGTAAAGAGAAGAAGACACTATTTCGTGACGACTAATGCTTCAACGTCATAGTGTTTGGGGGCTCGCAATGAAAAAGTTATATAAACGATTTGTTACCCGTGCTTTTTTATTAGAATTACCTCATAAACATGAGAATAGCATTCGTTTGTGCGGAAAACACAGTCTTTACAAGCACATTCAAAACTCACTTTAGGCAGAGGTTTCGGGGCGTTGATGTGCAAGCCTCCGACTTCTACTTGGTTGGGCAGGAGGGGATGTGGGAAGGACATGCTAAAGTGAGAGTTGATGAGAGTTAGACTTTGGTTCCGCTCTATTTCGCTCAGCGGAGGTAACTCAGGAAAACGTTTAGAAATCTGAAAAGGAACATACGTCAAAAACATGAACTCAAAATAACGACGCAAACCTGAAATATTCTTGTATATACAGATTCGTTATTGAACCGTATTTTCGTATGCATGAATGTTGCACAAAGGTTCAAACAAAAGGTAATAACTTATCATCATGCCTTTCCTCTGAGCACTTGATTTAGCGGTAATTTTACAATATATTTTTCTAGCAGTTGAAGTTAGGGTATAAAAATTTATGAATAAAAAATATAAGCGGCAGTAGTAAAGTATTCTTCAGGTAGGAAAGTTGCACAAATGATTACAGAGTTGCGCTATGGTTCTAACATAAATTAACAACCTTCCGTCACTTAGTTGTTTATATCATGATGGTGGTTAGCTATTGGACGCGTCTTCGATGTGAACTGTTAATTTCAAATATTGTAACATATTTGCAAATTACTCTTATATTGATTCGAAACTTCAGGTAAAAAGAAATTATGTCTACGGAAATACATGCTCCTACAGACAGAATTCACGGAGAAACTATTTACGAGAAACATTTGCTACACTTCGACCGTCAGTCGACACGAACCTAGCGATGATAAGGTAGGTAAATACATGAAAACCAGTTTGCCGAATCATGTATTCCATGGTGATGCATGCCCTTAGCACATGCCCCGAAGAAGTAGTATTTAATTTTTGACTTTTTTGACCCATTATGCTGCCTACTCTCACAATGAGTTCTCACAGCTGCCAATGGAGTCGAAGAAGTTCCTCGTTCCGAAAGAACCTAGGCCTCAAGAAAGAAACCCGCCGTTCGATTCAGCAAGAAAATGCCGGTTTACATCTCTAACACTGTACGATTGAGTAAATATAATTGAGTTCAACTTCTGAAATCATGCATATTTTGTGCATCAATTTTCTTCAGAAGAGATATTTCAGTTTCAAAAATACAATATCGTGTCTGTAAAAATTAAACAGCATTCGTTTAAAATGTACGATTACAAAATGTTTTAGAGTCGATCACTAACTAGATAAGGTAATCTCAGATGAATGCTGATATATGAATTATGCACTCGAAGAAAAATAAACTTCGTGTTCAGTTATTTTCTTCCTAAAAGATATAAAAATATTTATCTGATTTCATATCTCCAGCCTTTACAGAAATGATTCTTCTCTTGCATGGGTCATTTATCTGAACTTGCTATAAATTACCCGTGTAACTCCCCCCTTCAAAAACGGAGAAAAACTATGTCTACACTTATAGACCTATATATATGTACTTCTGTCCTTCCATACTTCAGTAAAATATTTGAGAAAATTGTCCAAGAAAAGCTGTACCCTTATTTTAAGCAGAAAGCATTTCTTTATGGTAACAGTATATCTTCCGTTCCAAAATAAATCAACAACGCAGGCCACTCACGATCGCCTACAATATCATTGTTGAAATATAAACAGAAGAAAGCTGGTATTTTCTGTATTTCTCGATTTTAGTAAAGCTTTTGACTACGTAGCTCACAACATATTATCGAAGCTCAACTGCTAAGGCATTAGAGGGCTTGCTCCTAATTGGTTAAGAAACTTTAGATTGTACTTAACTTATCGAAAACAATTTGTTATAATCGGTGATACTAGATCAGAACTCGTGGATATAAGTCGTGGAGTTCTCCAAGTGTCTATTTTGAGACCTCTCTTGTTCCTGGTTTTCATCAATGATAATGATGAATCTACCTCATTTTTCAAATTTCTACTTTCGTTGACCATAGCACTCTCTCTACAGCTCTTCCTAATGAAAATCATGTTACAAGTATTTCAATGGCAAATAAAATAATCGAGTTACAAAAGATTTCGATATGACTTACCTACCCTTAAATATGCATCGATATAGATGAAACTATGCACATACTAATTTCCTATTTACGGAAAGAAAATCTCTCTCGTCTATCCAAATCGGTGATGGCCGGATTGAAGAAACTAAATATTCAAAATTCCAAGGAATTATCATTGATAAAAGCCTGGAGGGTTTGAAGGTTTATCCAGTTCGGTAAGGAAAGGAGTTATAGCTTGAAGATCCTGACCTTTGAAGGGCATATGTCATATATTGGCACTAATCTATCAAAATCAATTGGAATTCCCAACAAAGTTAAAAGTGCATTACCTGCAGAAGCGTAAAAAACAATGCACATACAATTAATTCATTCGTATCTGCAATACGGTATAGAAGTATGACGTGGAATTATTATGGACAAAATTAACATACTTTTTACTCGATAAAAAATAGACATTAAGGCTATGAGTAATTTGGATAATAATTAGCAGAAGTCATTGCTTAAAGCTAAGAATCATTTTTGGTAATGAAAAATGAAAGTGCCAGGTATTCCACGTCGTGTTCACTGCATGTGCTACCCATGAATCATTTCTATTTGGACACTACATAATTAGTAGTATTGATGATGGCAGTGGTATAAGCTGCAGCGCTTCAGTGACACAAACAATGTCCCACTGCAAGAGAAGGGACTATTTAGTTTGAACTAAAAAAAAGTGAAAATCCATGCGCAAGGTGTGTTCCCACATAGGATTTCCTGCATTAAGAAACAGCAAGATAAGAATGATGATAAAGGGAAGACAAAGAAGAGATAATGGAGGCGTAAAAATTGAAGGAAGGAAGGAAAGTGGACATGAACGACACGAGTCCCGAAGCCTATCAATAGTTGAGGTGACCTATACCACACAGTGACCTCATGGGGTCGCCAGTCTCCATAACATACTGTAGACAAGCCTAACCCTATTACCTATCCTATGGCTCCTGGGAGGTTAAAGACAATTAACAACAGTCGAACTAAAGTTAATTTTATTCAAATTATTCCAGTATGCAAAAGAATAGTTTTTATTCCGCAGTTTTTTCTTATGGAAGTAATAAAATAAAACCATTTAACACAAAACCTATTGACAAGTATAATGAAAAATGTTATTAAAACCTAATTTTTGAACAATTTTGTGATTTATCTTACCGACATGTAACGTTTATGTCATTCAATCATTATTGCAAATGGAGCCCCAAGCTCACGCATTTTCCACACAAATAGTTATATGTGACTTACCTCGATTTGGGTGGGCGCTTTGATACTTCTACCCCATTGTAAAGGTGCCACGATGTGCATGAAGACATTTTTGAACCTGTCCAGCATAGAAAACGGTCTTGGGTAGTCTTGAATCTCTACGCTAACGTAGGCTGGGTTCAGAAGGTTACCCATCTTCGCACTCAGCGAGGGGCTAAGCGCCCCGGTACTGATCAGAACGCAGATGTGTTCGTGAGCAAAGGGGAACACAACCTGCATTTGAAGTCAATGTTACACAATAAAATTATTAAAGTATTTATTTCGAGAGAAAAAATACATGTACAATTTAGAAAACATGCTGACGGCTCAGTTTGAGCAGCATTTCCGCCACGATGTAGACTGTGTGTCTACATGAACAGTTGAAACTCTGTAGTCACATACGCATGGTCTTCAACTAGATATTGGACGTGGAGTATAGAAGATTCTAATTTATAGAAATTAGTGGTAAAAATTTGAGAATAAATAAAATATTTTGATAAATACTCCGTTTTGTACATTATAGAAAAGCTCACGACAATAAGTAAAGTTTTTTAGCAAGTCTCAAATTAAAGCAGAGGTATTGGAACGTTGAATTACACAAACAACAATTCAAACTGACAAGCAGAATAAATGATAATACTTCATTTTTGACATAAAAAAGAATTTCTTCACAATTTACCTCATTAAACATTGCGTTGATGATGATCAAGTCAAATTCTTTGCGCCTCTTGTAGAGATCCATCACCACAGGAACGTCGTACAACTCTTGGGCAATTTTTGAAAAAATGGTTTCAAATACACTAAACATTTTGCTAGGGTTTCTCATCACTTCGAACGAGTCAAAATCGTCCAAGTTGAAATGTTTGAGACCGTGTTCCAAGAAAACAATTTTGCTATTGTTCTCTGGAGGTGGGTGATTGCTCAGCATTGTCACCTGGAGAGAAAAAATTCGTGTACCAAATCAGCACAAAATCAAGAATTCACACCATGAAGTCATGAAAACACACGCTGTTTATGATATGTATTCTGAAATACTCTACGACGAATATTATTTTCCTCACTCTTGATCAAACTATGCTCAAAACTTCTTTGTGACATCAGAATATGTACTTTGTTCTCCACGTCAATCGTAACAAAATTAATACTGTTGATACGTCTCCGACTTTCCGTTTACACAGCCCAAGTGGCAAATACGAATATGTAGGGACTATTTACTCTCCATTTTCCAGTATCTGTGCATTTATGTTTCCAGGGCGAGAAGCCCCACAAGTTCACAAGGCTTCTCACCTCTCACTTGTTTACTTTGACTTCATCATGATATCAGCCCATCTCCCCAAACTACGACACCCTTGGTGCGAAAAGGTTAAATAAAGTGCTAGGCCTTAAACATTGTGGTCCCTAACACTTCATTCATGTACAAATCAATACCAGGAGCTAATCGCATTAACCCGTATTGTCAATTAGATTATTAGTTCTTTTGAAGCTCCCTATCCTCATGAAATGTGATTCAAAGAGAGCGAAAAGAAGGAATCATTTAGTATAGACTTGAGAAAATGTGGGATCTATGCACACATTGCACAGGTGACTTCCCACAAAAAAATTCCTGCACCTAGAAACAATAAGTTATGGAGGAAGAAAAGGATAAGATAAAGAATCAACAGCGAAGATGCTATGGCAATAGAAAGAAGCAAATTAGTGACGAAAAATAGGCGTCCCGATTGTTTAGCTACAGCTGAAGTAAGCTAATAGTGTTCTGCAGGGGATACCAACTGCCATGTAATAGGATAGACAAACTTAACAAACCTAACCCTATTGCCTATAGCCTACCTTATGCTCCCTGAAGGGCTTTGTCACGGATGACCGTATATTTTTATACACTGGTTTCGGAAAATTTTATTTCCAAATTGAAGATACACACTGCTAAATTAAAACATTCAACAGACTAATTTAAATTCAAAAAGTTGAAACTGGTAGTGAAGTAGATCTTTTTCCAAAGAATAAATTTACCTTATGACCCCTCTGAGTGAGCGCCGATGCGAGGGGCATGAAGACGTTGCGGTGGCTCTTGGAGGACACAGGCAAGAGCATCAGAAAGTTGTAGGTCCGTTCGGAGGGCGGTAGCGCTGCGTCAGCCAGTAATGCGCCCGTCAGCAAGGAGACCAAAGCAAGTACGCCGTTCATCTTCATGGAACCGAAACAGCATACAAATATTTTTTCTTTCGGAGCAAAATTCTTGAGTTAACAAAATTGAATCATGTCAAAGCTGGACATTAGAACCAGATGCTAAGCGATTTGGCACGTTCGTCCTGTTCGATTAATCTAAATAAATGCATTTTATCAATAGAAATAAAAGTGTAACGACCGGAGAGATGTTGCAACACAAGGTCAATACCGAAATGCTCACAGAAGACGGCTGCTGGTAGCACAATTGTTACTTTTGGATTGTAACATAGCGTGCGGTGAGCACCGGTAGGGAAAATATTCAGGCCTCCTATCAACTTCGAGGTCAAATAAGAAATTCCATTTACATTGAAAACTTAAGTATTAGCAAAATAAATTCTCGGGAGATTAATGGAAATCAGGACTCATAGGCCAATACAATGTGAATGACTTGATAAACTCTAAATAAATCCATCGAAATTTACGAGATAAAGAAACAAAGCGTGATAAAGAACTAGTAAAAAAACCTTAGTGCATTATAGGTATTTCAGATATACATCAACTTCTACTAAAGTATGTGCAGCATGTTGTAGACAATTAAATAAAACTTTTTTTTTAAGTTGAGTCCATCGAAAACCATTGAAAATTACTTGGTTAGTTCAAAAGTATCATGCATATTCCAGGAAAGTTCGTTATCAAACGAGAACTGAATGGATTTTTGGCTACCTCAACAGGTTGGTTGGTACATCACAAACAGTTTTCGAACTGCTCCCCTTATCAGTTTTCCTATTTTTTTATAATATCCAGCAGAGTGTTCGGCAAACTAATGAATCCTAAGTTATACGTGGTATAATTTTATACCAATTTTCTAACCGTTATTGGGACCAGTACAAATCTAAGCAAAATTTTGTCATCACGTGCATGAATATTGGAAGACATCCACGCAATGTAATACATACTTATTTGATGGACAATATTGTGATTGGCTACAACTACACGGCAGGTAGCAAACTAGTTTACAAAAGTTTAACATCCAACACATAACTTATAATTGATAGAACCTAACCTTGATACCTTACAAGTAACACTAATTCTATGAAAGGGTAAAATCATTTACAAATTTGAAACTCCTATAAAATCTTGTACTATTTACTGTTCAGAAAGATACCATTACAGTCTTTGCTGTTGCGCTTGAACATAAAGCCCGTGAGAGCGGTTTGGCGATGTGCGCATAGCAACCGTCAAATGTACACGCCACATTTCAAGGTCAGGGACTGCCCTCCACGGTATGTGAAGGCGCTGAAATCAGTCGCAAAACCCGCCAGCGTTCAAGTTCAGGTCACATGCGTTCAATTATAGTGAAGACCAAATAAGTGCCGGTACTATATCATCATACCTGTGCGAGTAACAGTGTGCGTACCACCGGGATCATATTTTTAGGAATTTATTTGACCAGGTGTTACCGACAATGGCGACGGATATTTCGATTTGAACAAGGTTGGTTTAGGAAAATAACAATCTCTCAACGAATGCAAAGAATATATGAAGCATGCAAACTTTATGGGTTATTGGGAAAGTTTTTCTGCTCTAGTGCCGCTCGAAACGGTTGCCTACGACGCAAAATTTGGTAATAAAATACCCAATCAAAAAAATATTTCAACTGTTTTCAGAGCAGGAGTGACTTCGCTTTATCACGTATTAAAGAAATAAAAAATACTGAAAAACAGGGAATAGAGGAGGTAAAAGACCTAAATAAATCTAATTATGATGAGCTGCAGCCGAAGTCGATGTAGTGGGTAGGTATCTGTTTACTTTCGAGTTTTACAACGTTTCCCGATAAATTGCATAATTTTCATGGAAGTGCAATATAAAAATGCCTGATTTGTATTAGCGGCAAGTGAATTTTTATGAGAATAATTCAGATTTTAATCAGGGGTTGAAATGAAGCGTAAAATTGAAGAAACCCACTCATCGACATCATTACCAGTAGATGCAGTGGCTTTCAAGGTCACGATGCCATATTCAAACGAGAAGGCATAGGGCAAAGCGCTTGAAAATTACTCGAAATCCCCTCTAAAATCAGTAATGGCATAAGCATATAAATTTACTAATTTTTAAATTCATTTCACGCCAGAAAATATAGTTACAGGAAAACTGGAAGATAATTTGCAATGGCTTCTGTATTTTAAGTCAGCGACAAGGAACAGTTGGTGTGTCATACGCTGTGCAGTTGCCCGTCACAGCATACCGCATTGATGTCTAATTTATATCGCAACACCTAAAAATATAAATTAGCTAGAACAGCATCAGATCCAAAGCCAACTTACCTTTTCAGAACTTTTTGCGCCCAACCTGCAACACGGTTTACTCTACCAACGCTGGTTGAGCCTCAACTCGGTCAACTGAGTTGAACTGACTGGAGGACTCCCGAGTCCTGACCACAGATCAATTACATAAGAAGATGGTTCAGTTCAACGGGG
>VOMN01011132.1:0-16455 GCA_014899125.1 Orchestia grillus
GCTCCTGTTTGCGACACGCTCCTGTTTGCGACACGCTCCTGTTTGCGACTAGCTCCTGTTTGCGACACGGTCCTGTTTGCGACACGGTCCTGTTTGCGACACGGTCCTGTTTGCGACTAGCTCCTGTTTACTGAACACTCCTGCCCGCGAACTACGACTCTATGTGAAACCCACATAGAATACTAAGGCACTCAAGTACAAGTATCAGCAGGAGGTAACAAACGCACACGATTCTCGATGCAGCCCCTTGAAGAAACACCAAGAAACCATACTGACATATCGCCCTAACTCTGATAAACAACTATCGTGTGTGTACAAAGTCGAGCTTAATTCACCGAGTGGTATTTGAACGTGCAAATTATATAATACAACGTGCGGTATTTGAGCCATTAGCACAACATTACAATTGGGCCTCGAGTTTCAAACGTGTTTGGTATATAATATACAGAGCACATTCCGTGTTGGGCCTCGATGTTCAAACGTGTTTCGTATATAATATACAGAGCACATTCCGTCTTGGGCCTCGATGTTCAAACGTGTTGTTTGGTATATAATATACAGAGCACTTTACGTATTACGTCGGGTGCAACGCAAATAGAGATTCAAAAACGGTTCGAAATTTCATTGGTAAATTTGAACGACATTTCCTCATCAACGCGGAACAACTAAGCTATCACTTATTATTCTTAAACAGCGAGGTCACGATCGTGTCTCTATGGATATGAGGAGTTAGAGCTGGCGCCTCACAATTTCACGAATAGCAGCTTTGCAGTTCATAGACCTTTTTATATTAGTCTAAGGGTTTTCTAGACTTGAAATTCTATTTCTAATTCCATCATTTAAGTAATTGATTTTTCAGATTTACTAGTTAACACCACTACTTTAATTAAATTTTCACGAACTAAAAATTTCTTCATTCTCACCATCTGAAGTTCCGTTCCCCCGATCAAAGCCCCCTCAGTAGCTCATGATATTTTATATTTCCAGCACTCCACTTCCCTCGATATTTTCTTCGTTTACAGCGCTGAAATACGTCGAGAGCGGCGCATGGCGACAGCCCTGCGTGTCGTCGGAGGGGCGTCCCACTTGGCTCGAGATTGCCTCATCTGGGGGCGCATTACGCGGCCTACGGTGGCCTCGAACCGCCCCTTCCGCGTTAAGGTAAACAACTTGAAAATCATCGCTTGAAAAACATCGGAAACGGAGGCTCTGGCGCAGCTCCGCCGGAACACAATCACAAAAAAACAAATTCTTAGAACACTGTTGAGTAAGACGGAAATATCGACTGGAAGTTTCACCTCAAAAGAGAATCTGAAGTTTGTATTGTGGTCGGTATTCCTATAAAATACGACTGGGTAACAAAATAATTAAAGAGTGTATGGAAAATCACCATGTTTTGTTGACAAATGAGAAAATGATATGAGCATTTGCATATTAATGCATTTGCTCCACACTAAATTTCTTACTTATAGCTGAAAGACCAAGGACCCAGTCCCACTTTACCACCGGAATATTGCAAACTATCTATAATTTTGGCCTCCCAAGTACTTTTATTATTTCGTAAATTTACCAACGAGGCTACGAAAACCTTAGACCGGGGAGCCATTAAAGAAAAGAAGTAAATCGCTCACATGCGGGCGGCATCTTATAAAAAAAATGGCACGATACAGTTGTTGCTTCCAAATGATCCGTTGCTATAGTGAAGTGTTGACTGTGCTTCCCTTGAAGGAGTAAGAGCTGCAAACAACTCAGCGCTGCACGGGACCGATAAATTAGACACACTCTAAAAGGTTTAAGGGTAATAGTTGGATAACAAATGATGTGCGGAAACAGGAGCTATTCCTTAAAGATGAAGCTCTTGTACTTGCTTTCCCGACTGGAGAGCCAGGCATGTACGAGTGGCACGTCGCTATGTGAGCATGCATGTCGTTCTTCTTCCCCCGACTGACGCATATACAAAGTGGTCCAAAAAAATATACCCATCTTTAGTAATTCAATGTCAATGAAGTTCTCTCAAACTGCTAGTTTCAAGTCCTTTTTCCCGCTGGAGCTGCACGCAATAAAACATGTTAGCTTTCCCCCGAGAACAACTGATTCACTATAATGAAAACCATCATAAATAGAGAAATAATTTCAGAACAGTGAGTACATTTGTTGGACCCCTCTTCATACACAAAACAGGTGATAAAATCTTCGTAATCAAGTATGAGATTGTACGAATAATTTTAAATTTCACGCCTGCAATGCTCATATTCGTGCGTGTATGAGTGTACGTTTCAACTGACAAGCTAAAATAAAAGTGTAAAAGTTAAGAAAATTAGATTTGTGGGTCACTCATGAGGTCAACCATGCATGCATAAGTCCAACGCTTCTGGAGCATTGCTCTTCTCACTTGAGACGTCGAATTCAAAGCATTGAAGGACAAGAACATCCCACAAACTTTTGCCGCAATAGAGCTTGGTTTTACACCGTAATGTTTTAGTAGTATCCTGAAACTTCAAATCGATGTTTAAGAAAACTTTGTTGTGTGTACGATAAGAGTCAAGAGCTCTTCTTCAGAATATAAATAGTTTCCAATGATCATCCTGAAGACAAGCCTAAGCTCGGAATTCTTCTTTTACAGCGTTTAATGGCAAGCGGAGTTTCGCCAGAAATACAACCAGGTCTGCAAAAAATCTCCAAGCGCTAGAGCGACCAAATTCCTCACACACCCTCAGTCGGAGCTGCCAGTCGTTGTGACGAGATGCCTCTCAGAGTTTCAATCAATGCTCAACTAAAATGCAGAACAACGCACGAATATCATGTTCCTTGTTTCTCATGGAGTCAGACAGTATCAATTTATATATGTGTATATGTTTATGAGTGAGGTGAGGAGTACATCAGAGTCCCAGCGCTTTCGGCTAGTTTGCTTTGGCTGGCATCAAGAGACGCAAAAACGCGTTAAGTGTGCCAGCTTTCACCGCGTTTTGTTGCACAATATCACCTTGAATCGATGTACACCGTTCGTTGCCCTACACAATTCCTGCGGGGGCGGTGGAAATACAACACCCCTGTAATTCGCATCAGGAGTACAGCTGTGCTCATCTACACCCAGCCCAAATCTACATTTTATAATGAAGCGAGTACAATGATTTATAATATTGTCCACCCTAGTATTTTCATCCATTATTCTCGAAACATATGAATGGAGGGGGGGGGCGAAAAAGGTTAGACAGGGGTGGTGTATACAGCATCGAGCGTGGGATTGATGAGTACAGACTAGTACGAGTCTTAGCTCTATGAGCTTCACTCTAGCTTGACACCAGAGCCGTACACTCACGCTGACGGTTTGAGCAGTACAGGGGTGCGATTTAACACCACTGCGCCTGCTGACAGACGAACATGCACCGCCACAGGTGAGACCTGCAGTTGGTGAAGGGGCAGCCCAGAGCGGCGTTGAAACTTGGATAGGAGAAGTCGATGTATGTATAGGGAGGCGTACAAGACGTGACGTCGCTTGCAAGAAGATTGACTCGTATGTTGAAACAAGGAAAATGTGTCCGGGTAGATCGTTGAACAGTAGTGGAGGGATACCAGATGGAGGAAAGAACTGAAAACTAGTAATAGGTATATTCGCTACTCTGTTGGGTAGGTAGTGAGAAATACGGAAAGTTGAAAGTGAAAACAAATACGAGAATAGAAATAGTATCAAAACATTAATTAAAATACGCACTCAATGCCAACCTCAGAGCTAAAGAGCGAAGGCAGTGACATGATGGACAGAGCGTTGAGAGAGCGAAGGCAGCGACATGATGGACAGAGCGTTGAAAGAGCGAAGGCAGCGACATGATGGACAGAGCGTTGAGAAAGCGAAGGCAGCGACATGATGGACAGAGCGTTGAGAGAGCGCAGGCAGCGACATGATGGTCAGAGTGTTGACCGACTCAAGAAGAGATGAACATCAGCCAGTAGCTTATTTTTACAGCAATTTGATGGTCTGGCCAGCTAGTGCCTCGAAAGATGGCGGGACGGTAACTCTATCTTCCAACGTACATTTTTCATGCAAAATGTGCATAAAAATTATGTTCATACCTCGTTCAATGAAAACTTCAAGCATCAAATTCTATGGGAAAACTGTCATATAAACTACATCTATGATGAGTCCTTAATTAATTTGTAACTATCGGCATCCTCAAGCATATTCAAGTTGAATTCGTACAATTTTAATACGCGGACGTTTCATATACAGACATGAATGTTGGAGTTTGCTTAAATAAATATAAATCAACTCCGCATCCTGTAAACATATTTGTATAATTGAGATCGAAACACGAGTACGCATAGTTTTGACATGTAACCGAATTAGGACGAATAAATTATCAACGTCGTATGCCTGTTAGAATTACAAGAAAGTTTCTCTTCCTTCATAAAAAAAACAGCAGGAGTCCAAGGCACCCTGTGTGATCGATAGATCACTTTAATTCCAGACAGAACGCGAGGTCAATAATAGACCAAGCCTGGGTCTCATTTGTCGTTGCTATTGAATTATGTTTCAATATTCGGTCACTGCGGTGAGGTAGGAATCTCTTAATCCAATCTACACGAGCAGTCCCACTTGCATCGCCATTCGCTGCTCGCATCACCGCAAGCAAGGGAAGGCGCAGTCGTGAATCCGCCTTTTGCCAAACAGTGGTTGCAATTATATGCTTCGTCGCTACAGCACAGGGATCATGCCGTAGCTAGTAGTGCTACTTCCAAAAACACTGGAACGGCTTAGATCTTTTATGCCGCTATTTCACTATCAGGAGCTCATACGGATGTCCGTACGTAAATCATAAGAAAATTCGTAGCATATCTAAGCGATTCGAAAATTATGCACTGGGTATACGTCTCTCCAGCTTTAGAATAATGATACTGAAAAGAACGCTGTCTTAAAACGTAAACACAGTCTTATTGCATGCAAGCATGCATGCGTATGCAAGACATTTCAGTCAGGGCATTCCGAATTCAAACCCTTTTTTTCTAAATTCTATTTTGAAAATGTAAGCGGGAAGCTTGGTAGCAAAACTGGTAGTAGAAATTGGCGAATTAGGGGCGTTTGGAGGATGTGATGCGGAGCGGCTTCTTTTGATAACCCCCACTTTAGGGATCTGAAGCTCGCTAAGCGGCCAGCAAATAAGCTTGCTTCCAGTTGAGCGCTCCGGGGCTCTTCAAAGGCAATCGTCTATGCATCATTAGAGGCAAAACTCGGAGACTTTCGCAGGCTCTGTGCGCAGGCACCTGCGTAAAAACGGAAATTCGAAAACGAGAACTTACAAATATCAACAAGTTTTGTTTCAGGATACCGTTGGCAGCATGAAAATATCCACGGGTTAGCTTACAGCCATGTTCGTCTGCGACGACGAGGGCTGTAGCTATATATAACGATGATCAGGAGAATGTGATGACACTAGACCCACGCAGTTCTCGTTGGCTCTATTTCTCTGGGTTTAAAAATTCCAGAAAGGCAAATTACGCAAGGAATGATAACAGCCTTGCCCTTCGCACCGGTGTGATTTACACGCGTCGTGTCAGACATCAATTCCATTCTCATTTAGAACAGCTCCCAACACGGCAGAATATATATATATATATATATATATATATATAAATAGTATCAACTGACTGCGTTGCTTCTATGGAAAAGTCGAGGGGACCTTACAAGAACCCCAATTTTGGAGCCTCTCATAACCCATCCGTATCATTCATCTTGGTATAAAAACCTTTTCGTTACCGTTTAAGCTTTCATTATATTATCTAGATTAACTAAATTGCGTACAACGTCTTATTTTTCCTAATATACTGAATTTAATGAATCGCACTTATTTCTTAACTAGGCAGATCATCGCGCTGTGCTCTAGCTCTTACTCATTTTTAATCGCTCATAACTTAATTCGACAGCCCCAAGCCTGTCATCACATATTGGTCAGAAATTGCTGAAAATTGTTCCCGTAAATTGCGTCCAGCCGTGAGCGACGTTTATAGTCAAGAGAAACAGGCTTGCCACGCATGGCGTAACACGCAGCCTGACGCTCAATGCGAGTTATGTAAGAGCACGAATTGATTTATTCATTGCTAGGTAGATTGAAGCTCTTTGCTTATGTGAAATGTGATCTAAAGAGAGCAAAATCAAAGGGCCATTCATTATGAACTTTTGTAAACGTGGAATCTACATACGGGAATGTTCCCATACAAGATTTCCTGCGTGTAGAAACACTAGGTTAAGATGGCAGAGGAAGGAAATATAAAGAATATTCAGCAAAGAAAGCACGAAATGGGAAGAAGTAGAGAGACCACATCAAATTGATGACCCGAAGGCCAAGCTAGGGCCTAATGTAACCTAACATTGCCCCTCCCGAGACGCCAATCCCATGCATAACATAAGATAGATAGACCAAGCTAACCTAACCCTATTGCCTTTATCCTGTGCTCCATGAGGCGAATGGTACGAAATTAGTCATCTCAGCGTTCCCATGGCGTGTCAGTGGCGCCTTTCGTGTTCTTGCTGTCGCTTCAGCTCACGGAGCTGAGCTACTGTGTGACATCGAGGCTTGAAACGCGTCCCTGAATGGACTGCTACAGTTCTCTCAAATTTGATTCAGGGATTGAACGATGCGAAACACAAAATTTTTTCCCCCATTGCTTATTTTCGATGTTTTCCTTTCATTGGTTGCAGTAAATAAGGGTAAACGAGCGCAATTAACCAGCTGGTTGTTTCCACTGCAGCCATTTTTGTTGCACGCAATCCAGTAACACGGGAAGTGCTGCAGGACTTTTGCTCAGTTCAAACAAGTCACGTATGCCCACCTGCAGGCACTTGTTAACTAGTGTGCACGTGAGCGTTAAAGACACTCATTCCTCTGGAATATGAAGCTAACCCTGCAAAATCGTTACCAACGATAAAAGAGCATGGTCTTCATTTTGCTTCGACGTTACCGAGTGTCACGGTCATCGTTTGTTCCACATTGGTGGAGAAACTGAAATGGCGTCTGAGTAGAAAAAAACAGGTGCTTTTCCGTGTTTTGCACTCGTGCTAATCAAGGATCACGTATTATCTATCGATACAGATTCTTGATCCCTTATATGGACCAAGCGTGCAAACAGTCAAACATAAAATCCCAGCGCTTTCGAGTAGCACTGCACTGAGCTGGGCCAAAGATTTTCATATCTGGGCACGACGGACGCACCAACAATGAATATTGGGTTCGTGTGTGCTACGTGCAGGGGGCCATTAGCGTGCCGCGGTGCCAGCAAAGAGGCCAGGGTCTACTGTTCTGTGTTGTTTGGCGCTCTCATTAGCCAAATTTCGGATGTTTTGAAGCGCACTTGTTGCACCGGAGATCAAAGGGCGGCCCTCACAAAACGCGCGCGCGGGCCTGGTTGCAGCACAAACTTCAGAATGCGTTCAAAAATTCTTTCTTTACTGCGACGCTGCAGTAATGAGCCTTTTTGTGACTAAACTGGAACTTGTTTTTCCTCAATACCTGTCCTTTGATGGCCCTTGTGCTCGACGACGTATAAAAAAATTGTGAAGTTAGCTGTAAATAGATAACTCAAACTATTCGCCTGGAATACAGTGTCATGAAATTCTACGCAAAGAAAATGATTCTCTGAATCTAAATTTTATGAAAATCTACCTGAAAATGGGATGAAGGAATCATTTCTAACGTTGAGCATGAATCAGTTTTCACGGGCATTTGTCAGTAGGCATAAAATTCCAAATCTCAATATCAATGAACTGATAATTCAAAAGTGACACAGTTTTGAAATAGGAGAAGCTCGAATGAGCTCCAATAAAGATGCTGTGTGTAAAGAGAAGGCTTGACAGGTTCTCATCAAGCGGGAACACTCGAAGAACAAAAATGTAATGGGCCGAACACGATATCAAAGGCTTATTTCTCTCACAGAATTCGTGTGTCATGAGAGCACCTCAAATGTTCCAGGAATATGTTCCAAAAATGTTTCACCTCTTCGTAAAATATGT
Source organism: Orchestia grillus (assembly GCA_014899125.1). Lineage (NCBI taxonomy): Eukaryota > Metazoa > Arthropoda > Malacostraca > Amphipoda > Talitridae > Orchestia > Orchestia grillus. The sequence goes on from VOMN01011132.1 coordinate 8,003, forward strand.
TCCCCTGCAAGTTCGACATTATTTAGAATTTGTCAAAAAGAAATAATTAAAAAACACGAGAGGAACAGTTTCAACTATTAAAACCGTAATCCTGTTTTTTGTGTGTCATGCGAATTGGAAATAAGATTTCTTAAAACGAACAAACAAGAAATGGCTGCAATGATTCAGCAAATTGAAAAAGATTGTGTTTTTTAACGCGAATGAACTTCAGCTCAGCATTTCTTTGGGATTAACCAAAGACTACAGAATCTCACTGATGTACTTGAGCCTCTACGGACATGATTTATTTAGGCGTAGAATTCAGGTAACAATTTAGATCGATGCACCTATTATTGGAGTCATCTTCACTAACATTACCGGAAATTTACGTATACCTTCATACAGTTTTGGGCCTCGTCTGAAGTCACCAGCAATTCAAAAAGAAGGAATTAATAAAAATTTACCGTTAAATATGAATCGTTCAATCCATTGTTTGTTTCATTGCTTCAATAAAGTCACAAATTATTATGCATATAGATCAGAGGAGATACAAATGTTTCGCTCAACGCCTTAACATCGAACTGCTCTCATAAAGCCATTTTGCGAACATTTGGCCTTACCATCGTACTCATAATTTAGTTTAGCACACAATAGAATATCTAATGTGTGAATTTTTAACTATTCCAGAACGCTAATCCGTACACCTTATTTCGAAGGGAATGCATTATCCATAAGCTTCTAATTCCTTTTCGTAAAGATTTGGCCTTCTGAGTTTAATAAATTAAGAACTTGACATCATTTTACCATTCGTTGGATAACTTCCATTTATTCTGGTTTCGTCAAAAACTAGGCAATAGTTAGGGACCCGGAGACCTTCCAGTAACTCGCCTAACTAACCATCCAAGACTATGGTAGTTTAAGGAAGAAAAGATCTACCGTGAAAGACAAATTTTAGCATTCGGCCTCTGACTTGCATGAGGTTTTAGAAATAAATCCGATCCCCCAAACAATACGGAGAGTGCAAATTTTAGCGAGGAATGAAGTGTCGATATCAGCATTTTTTGTAAGAAATGAGGCAAAGGCAACTGAGATGCAATACGTATTTTAGAGGGTTGAAAAAATCACCGTCAACTCGTAATGAGATCGACAATATTTTTTAAATCATATAACTTAAGAAAACCAACCGAAGTTGGTACGAAAAGATAATACGTGAAGTAAAACCATTGAAAAGGTTGAACTCGATAGAGGAATGCCAGTAAAGGAACAGACCTACTGTGAAGGGGATTATAGTGGGGAGAAAAAGAGGGGGCAGAGGGAGAAGAATACGAGGGTCGGGGCTCGGAAGCTAAAACAGATCAGAAGCTCATCTCAAGTTTGGAGCAGCGCACATCAAGAGGTAGCAACAAGATTGCCTTCTCGGAGCGTCGTCGTGACGAGGGTACATGAACACGCTGCAGCGACACCGATACTGGGGACACTTGACGACTACAGGGACTTCAATACTGAGAGACTGGATTCATCCATGCCTACAATATGACATAGAAGCACTCGTATGGCAGCTCTAAAATGTTAGAGGGACACGGGTACGCTTGAGATATTCCTGTACGATGGATTGGAACTTCCAAGAACAGAATAAACATCTGTGCCAAAATGACTTCGAAGTTCAGATTAAGAAGAGTAAATGCTCGAAACTTCGCACTGACTGAGGACATGATGCCGTAGGAACGTACGTCATTGAGCATTTTAGATATGCAGGAGTACTTTACCTCAACGAGTATGTTTGTCATTTCGACCTACACCCTCGGATACTTTTGTGGGGTTAGTGTGCACGCCAGGAAAATATTTTCGTAACTAAATAGCTCGAATCTGGCTCCAAATTGTATTCAAGCTGTGTACGTAGTTCTTCTGAGAGGGCAGAGACTTGCGATAAGTAATTAAGAGTAGCTCAATTGACGGCGCAATGATTGTGATTTTTCAAAAATGGTTAACGATTGGGGATATTGTAAGATTAATAGTTTAGCTTTTTGAGTGAGTAGGATTTGGCCTATTTAGAGGGAGTGATCATCGTTTTGAGGGAGTGATATAGGTTGATGGAGTGATATAGGTTGATGGAGTGATAGTTTTTTTAAGGGAGTGATAGTTTTTTTAAGGGAGTGGTAGTTTTTTGAGGGAGGGGTAGCAAAACATTTTAAGGGAGTGATAGCAAAACATTTTAAGGGAGTGAAAGCAAAACATTTTAAGGGAGTGATAGCAAAACATTTTAAGGGAGTGATAGCAAAACATTTTAAGGGAGTGATAGCAAAACATTTTGAGGGAGTGATAGCAAAACATTTTGAGGGAGTGCTTACAATTGTAGGGAGTGAAAGTTAACCTTTTTAAAGATGCACTGTCACTGTCTAAACTGTCCGGTGTAATTCACACCGCAACTCGGGCCTGAGAGCCCACAAACAACAGCGTGTCGCCCATCATAGATTCGGAACTTTCGCACGTGCAGAAAAAAGCGTAAGTTCTTAGAACGATTCAGGTGTCAAGAAGATTGAACATTTCAAACTGTTTTTATGGCCGTGTCACCAAAAAGGTACACGGTTCTTAATTAGCTGTAACAATGTCTAGGCGACAAAACCATCGAGTTCTCAGGTAACTTGACTTGTAAAGTAGTAGTAGTAGTAGTAGTAGTAGTGGTAGTAGTTGCAGTGGTGGTGGTGGCAGTGGTGGTGGTGGTGGTGATAGCAGCGCTTCAGTAACTCACACTGTATCGCACCGAAAGAGTAGGGACCATTTAGTATGGACCTGTACAAGCATTGGAACTACGTACGTATGGATGCTACTGTAATTATTTCAAAATTTATCGAGATACTTTTTAGAACAATGATAATTGTTAGATTTTCATTTCGACATTCCGAACCACATCAGTTGGAAGGAACCGATTTCGATTTTCAGGTATCACATTTTTCAAAATGACAGGGTTGAATATGGAAGAGCACTAAACCAATGTATATAGGTTTTTCCCACCGGGGGNAGAACGAATGCCCAAAAAACAGCCCTCGATTCCAAGTCTAATATTTTTTAAAGAAACAAAAAAAAAAGATTATCTGATGAATCCAGTAAACCTTTCAACAAAACAAAAATTATTCGACGGCTCCCGTAAAATTTCCACTTCAGTATCTCCAGAAATTATCATCTCGTTAACACGAACTGCAATTTTCAGCTACCACGCGATACGGAATGCCTTCCCAGTCACGAAAATTTCTGGACCTGGAGATGACGACTGTTTGATGAGGTTAACAGCTCCAGCAAAATAAACCTTTTGACGGACGGGAAATGACGTTAAGGTCCTGCTCATAAGTTCACTTCACGAGGCACAACACCACCATCCTCCGCCGGAACTTCAGAGCCCTCAGTAAAGGAAGTACAGAACTTTCCAACAGGGTCGACATACACGACTCCAGGTTGGATTTTTTTAGCTCTATGGTTCCAGGCATACGGATAGTTCTCAAAATTTGTGCATAGCTTTGTAGGTTTAACGTACCAAGTGTAATAATCTAAGTTGAGAGGGAAGTGTGTCACTGCAGGATCCAAATCACTCAAAACTTTGGCTGCGATTCTCCTCGCAGGAAATATTTCATGTCCACAAAAATTTCTGCTGTGAGTTTAAAATTGAAGGATTTGGCTGTCACAAGTTTGGTTATCCTATCCATTTCCCCCCTAATCCCAATTAGCTTATTCGAGTAATGAACACAGATTTTATGAAAACTTGATAATTTGTATGCATATATATTAGTACTTTCATTACGTTAGGTTAGGCTAGACGATCTCAGGTACCATATATGGCGCACGTCGCAGTCAAAGTGTTAACATTCCAGACAGGGCACTTAAGTGTAGGGATCGAGGAGGGGGGGGAGTGGGGATGGGGGGTTAAATTGCCTTTCTAAAGGGGAGAGCTTCACGGTATGAAAAGAGCAGAAACCGCCCACACGTCAAACATTGCTGCATGTTCGCTGGAAACCAAGGCCAAAGCCTGGAATTCTTTTGTAATCTAGGTTTTGGAACATGCTTCGGGACATCGCTTCGTGTAAAATTCGCAACGAGTTAAAACGCTGTCGTGATTTTTTCCAAATCCAAGACAAAAAGCTCGTAATTCCGTTTCATCATGCGAGTATTACATTCAATATTAGCGTAGCGCTACACACTTCTTTCACAATGAATTTAGGCTTGAAACCTTCGACGATTGTATTATTAGTTTAATTAACACACTGACCGTGCTGTGCTCCATGTATAGTATATCTGATGCAGCCGATCATCTAACCTAACCAAAACGGGAAAATATATGAATACAAGTTTCTAAGTTTCACAGGAGCGGGAGACAGGTTGTACAATGTAAAGTAATTTTTCATCATTTTATCTTATCATAAACCCCTTCAACAGGTTTCCGCCACTCAGAAAAAATCCTATCCAATGACACGGAAATGAAGGTTGTACGATGAACAAGACGCTTCGTGCAGCAGGCCGCAGTGGAGTAAATGTTATTCAAAAAATTTACCCACGTTTACTCCTGGTGTCAAGCGGGATGTCGGAAGCGGTGTGGAGATTAAGCACTTTACTCTCAAGTATAGTTTCCATAGTATGCGCTAGAAGTCATATAACTTATTCAAGCTGACGAGCAAACTATACGGTAATTAAAAATGCGTATTGAAATACTGTTTGTATTCATTGTCTCTAACTTTTAGCTAATGTAACGATCATAGCTTCGAGTTTTTATTCTCATTCTTATTCTAAAATTAAGCACACAAAAAATACTAAAACAAAATTTTAAAAAAATGTAATTTAAATGCTATAGTGTACCCTTTCATTTTATTTTACGATTTTCTTCTCATGACTGTGAAAATTAAAAACTTTCTACAAAGCAGTAACTGAACCAAAAAATAATATCCAGCTATCACTCACACATGTCAAATTTATTATAGTACAAAATATTTTGAGTTCTAAGCTTATAAGTATTTAGCATTAAAGATTAACTATTAGATGCGCCTCGCCAAAAATAACTACTTAAAGTTCTACTTCAGTCAATTGCATTACTTGAACAAATTACACAAACTCACCCGATACTTCATTTTCACGAACTGACCGGTGCGGAGGTGCAGCGGCACCTGTAATTACACAGCACGAGTGTAGCTGAAGCTTGCCAAAGGGCATGCATTTAGTTTTCAAGGTAGCAATGAATGCCAGTACAACATGTAAAAGCGTTTCGTGAACACAGATGCTAATTTTCTCTTTGAAATCATCTCATTTGATCCTTTTTTCCTTACTACTAGTTGGTTGAGAAAATGGCCTACAGCTGGAATAGGGCTGTTGCACTTGATCTTCCTTTTCCATGGAAGACTTCTGTCCCAGGGTACGGAACTGGAGATCTTTCAACAAAATGGCAAGAACCTATCACTTGCTCTATAGAGTCGATCTTTTAACACTAGCAGCGGCACTCGCACTCTCTGATGAGCTACGGCAAAAACTTTCTTGTCTTCTTTAGCGTCTTATTTCAGTTTTTCGGCCTACGGGCTCGCTAGGCCCATGCGTCTTAGGTCTTGCCTTTATTGGGAGAACTTCCTCTACACTTCCCAGAACATCTCGATGCACGTCTTATCAACAGTACCTCACACACATACCAATTGTGGTGTTGAGTCTCTACTACACAAACGGCGTCTAAGTCGACATTGTGTTGATGTTAGTAGATGTTCGCAAATGAGGGAAGTACAAACGAAGGGTGGGAAAACCAATGAAACTTTATTTTACTACAACTCTGTTTGGAATTTGGCTTTTCGGTTATACGTCGTGTTTATGATCTGTCTCTAAAAAATTAATTTCAAGTATTATTAAGGAAATCTAAATTTCTACTCAATGTAGTTATCATTTGGAATAGTTTTGAGTCTTATACATGGCTGAAATATGGTGAAGCTAGATTTATGTACTGAGCAAAATTGGGTCTTTGATTGGAAAATTCGAAGCTATAGCACTCAGTGGTGAATTTCAACACTAAATGATAAGCTTCTGCTCTAACTTCTGAAGCGTGAAACTGAAATTTATATTTCAGAAGCGACATCTTTGCCTAGCAATCGGTACTGAACTTCATATCTAAATTCTGAGCCTCAAGACTAAATTTTATAGCTATGAATAGAGTTTAAAACTGGAAACATAAGGCGAGAACTTTAGAACGCATTTTTTAAATGGAAATAAATTTTCATCTCTTTTAGTAAATTTCAAGCTTCAGAATTGATTCGAAATCCTCCAAAATTGGCAACAAGCAACACGCCAATTTTTTATTCATTCCGCTGTCCTGATGAAGTACGTCCCCTTCGTCAGTTTACCGGTTGTCGTGCTCTTATTTATTGACGCGTTTACCCGGTTTGAAATTATTTTTCAGTTGAGGGTTGGACTTCCTTACCTTGATTTAATAACTATGTATTTCAGATGAAAAATTAAGTGAAACATTCAGATAGTACAACTAAGGTGTTCTCCTTCGATCTAAAGTGACTCTCATTCCTCCTATTTCTCACGAAACCTTCGATCCTGATACGATGGCTTATCATAAAAATATTAAAAGGCTACATAAAAGCTTCAGAGAACTGTGCAGCTGCAATTTATCATAAAAATATTAAAAGGCTGCGTAAAAGCTTCAGAGAACTGTGCAGCTGCAATTTATTGAGATGGAACGGGACAATGAAAGGGACTCCATGCTCCAAAGCACCCTTACTGAACTTGTACTCCTTTTTGATATTCACTGATTATCTTGCCTTTTACCTGCATTTAAACGCGTGTAGCATGAATACCAAAGATTACGCCATAATTTGCCGAGTAGGGAGGACATGAATCATGCATCGACACTCCCACTCGACCTTCAGCAACCGAGTGACAGTAATGACTTTATCTGCATCTCGGAATCTTGGTCCGGCAGATAAGCCGAGAGGCCCGATGTTAGTTCGAGTAGTGTTGCGATGCCAAGCACGGAAAATTTTCATAGTCAAAAAATGCTCTTTTACAGTGCGGAAAAAATTATTGTATTACATTCTTAATGAGTTAAATTGTGATGAAATCGACTGCTGTTTGCCATTTGTTCGATCGAGGTCATAACAAATTGATTAAATAAGTGTGTTTTTTCATACATCCTGTATTGACTAATCAACACTGTAAGCAAAAATTGGCGTTTTCACTGTAGAAATTCCGTTCAAGAGACTCGATTAATTTTCCTCTTTTTAAATTCGTTCGTTTCTTTAATATTTCACAAAGTATTTTGATACCTTAGGAGATTATCTGTTTTAAAAGTCAAGAGAAATATCAATAGGACATGAGCAACATTAAAGAACATCATAACATCATTATTGTTTTTTGATCGCAAGAAGTAAAGATTTTATTGAGATTAAGAAAAGCTTGTTAGTTCAGTTTAAAATCAAATACTTGATACTTCTGCGTGTGTTGTCGCTTATTCCCAGTCAAATTGAGAAAAATATCTGTGAATAAAAAATCATAACTATACGTATAAATGGTCAAAAAAGGAGGTTCGTAAAACCAGTCCAACATTCATATCTTCCATAGCTTCAACAGTAAGTCGTAAAATAAAGAAGGGAAGAAGACACAGCATCTTTTCCTGGAGCAATTTCCAACCCTCTCTTTTTTCACTTTCCATAACCTCATCGATGTCCCATATCAGTTCCAACAGCTCATGATGCCGGAGTATCTGTATAGGACGATTTTATGCACTTGAAATGAAAGATTTTTGTACAACATTCATTATTAGCATGCTCCTTGACGTACTATTAGCGCGATGGCCTCGCAGCCAAGAGGACCTGGGTTCAACTCTCGGCTCAGGGGAGGCATTTTACGTAACCAGGAAGTACTTCCCTAGGGAAAGGAAGTTTAAACCATACATTCCTCACATCCTTCACCACGCCAGTAGTTGTAGGACCTTGAAAACCCAGCGGTAAAACGTGTTGGAATTAATAAAGGTTCTTTTAACCGTGAGTCATATTGTAAAGTTACTGTTTCTTCACATCTGCATAACCAGCAAAGAAACAGTTATTACTCCTTGTTCAGAAGCTCATATTACTTTGAATGGCAGCACTTAACCCATTCAGTGAGTACGAGTATAGTCAAGTGAGACACGTGGTTGAAAGTTGTGCTTATAATAGGGCTACAATCTATTCAAGTGTTCTACTCATCGTGACGCTAGAAAAAATCGTAGCGATCGCAACGTTTATGTTAATTAATTTATTTGTCATGATGATAGACGCGATTCATGTGTTGAGTGGGTTTCGATTATTATCTATCGACTCGAACGTGACTGTGCATTTTCAGCGAAACTAAACGCAACTTCACGTGGGATGTCACATGATAATAAATTATACCTCGTTCTGTGACACCATTCTAAATGTTACAAAGATAAATTAATACAGTGGGTCAAATAAGTATTCGTAACGTCATGAAAA
>VOMN01011134.1:0-13301 GCA_014899125.1 Orchestia grillus
GACGAGTCTTAAAAATAGGTTTCAATTTGACAAATCGACATTGAGTCGTCAAACTTTGCTGTGCTGAACAAGGGCACTCAAAACGAGAAAAAATCGAGTTCGAAAAGTCACGTTACACTTCGATTCCAACAGTAGATGCATCTGAATTGATGATTAGCTAGAGCGTTTTGCTGGGACCCAAAATTTCAATCACGAGTTTCATCTTACCATGTTGCGAAACGACACCACCGAAGATGGATTGAGTTCAATTTTCGTCAATATTCTCCGGCACAAGTCGCAGCAACAATCCACTGGCGCCCAGATACCAATCATGGTAGGAGCCGCTACGTAGAGGAGACCACAGCAGCAGTCATATCAGGGGAGGTCTGGCCAAGCTCTCAATAACAAGGGAGGCTGCCAAGGTCGACCACAAGGCTAGGGATATTAGGGACATTATTAACGAATGGCCTACCCTCTAAGGGGTGAACTCGAGTAGTAGTCAGTCAAAGAAAGAATATAATACAAAAAAAATTGATGAAGTGAGGTAATGGGTCTGTAATCTGCATGGGTCGAGGTGAATGCCTACAGTGCAGCATGAATCTCATGAGCTGTACATAGCGTTTCATTTTCACACGCATATCGATTAATATCGATTAATCAAGATGTTAAAACCAGAAATACTCGCATAGAACGTCACTGCAATAAGTACCTGGACCCTAGAAGAAAATTTCCATGTTGATCAACACACTCATTAACAGCACAAAATTTCCAATTGAATAACAACACTAAAATAAAACTTGGCATCAACTAAAGTTACCTTTTGCAGCTCAGTAAAGTTAACAATAGTCAGTATTCATGGGTTCTGCACACAGACCAGCCACAGTAGCTTGCTAATAAAAACAAACTATTCCTCAACTTTCTATGGATCAATTCATAAAATTATTGGACAGAAAATCTGGTACGTTATAGTAACAACGTCGGAAAAAATTCGGTCTCGAAGCTAATATTGAAATCATTCAATTTAGATCAACATAAAGTAATAGCTTTACAATGAAAGCAGTCAAAGTTTTATATTTCTTGGGGTAAATAAAGAATAAACATAAAGAATAAGGATAAATTAAGAGAATGTTAAGAAATAGTTGCAACAACAAAACTACATGTAATGAACAACTTCACTCTTTCCCCACATGAGCTCTACAGAGTCTTAATACATCAAATAATCATGGAATCAGTCAATTTTGGATGGTGCCAGGAGGGACTGCCCTTGCCGCAGTATTCAGGGCTTTTCATAAGGTTATGTTCGACGAAAATGGACGTCCATTGGCAATAAAGTCTTGCTGAATGATAACCTTATGACGAGATGAGGTTCGCTGTTGGTAAATACATGAATATACATCAAATAGGAAGTAAACAAAATGGCATAATACGAAATGTTTGCAAGTTTGGGGAACAAGGATAAATTATGATTGCATTGTCACGATATCAAATGACAATGAGCAAGATTTATGAAAGGTGAAATTAAACAGTGAATTGAGCCAAATTAGACTACATAAGACGAACCAGTTCGCCCAGGCTTGAGAGGGAGCTCCACACCTCTCCACAAAATATATGTATACATGCGTGCACCCATTGACCCACAGAAAAGAGAAAAACAAAAACTCGCAAAAATAAACAGAAACACGTTACCCATCGTACAAATATCACGGAAAATAAAAGTACGAAAATACCGGAGCAGTTTTCTCGAACTGGAAATACTCTTAGCAAGACATTGTTAGATTGCAGGTACAAATTATTTGAATTACTAGTGAGCGCGTAAATAAATCGCTGGTAGATCACAAAGCACAAGGACTGAACAAAACATTCGTCAGATAAATATGTTTGAACAGTGAAATTATCAGCCTCTATAATCCACCCGAACCCCAATACTTCCGTAATCGCACCACATCACTGTTAAACGCGCTTCTGAATTCATTAAGAAATTGTTCAATTACATGTTCAACTGCCACTTACTCCAAATTTTTGCCTAACAACACAATTCGCGCCAAATATCGGGAGTGTTGTGTGGGAGATGCCGATATTAATATAAATGCATGTTGTTACACAGATGTAGCTTCAGCACTTGGCACTCACTTGGTTATTATAGGAACACTTTAGCACTGAAGCGGCAGTCTCTCACTTGTACGATGTTTGAAATTTGATTTTTTTGTAATACGATGACTTCGTTTATCATGCGGGTGCTTCGTCTTCTAAAACTCAGGAACCTTCTCGCCCTCGTCAATAAACAGCGATTGAGGAGATACGAGTGATTTCGTCGGCAGTGTTCGAGTATGATCACTAATCACCAATGATGCACATTGGCAGGACGTCGTCGCGTCATCGCGTGTCATGTCGCGACGGCGACTCGGTAGATTTTCGGCCGCGGTCTTGACGGCTGACTGTGCATTTAGCGCGGGCGACACATTCTTGACTCCATGATGTGGTGAACTTCTCAGAACTTTATCACTCCCGACTGTGGAGTTCCTAATAAACTTGATGCGTAGATAACGAGGCCATTCACCATGACAAACTCAAAAACTTGCAGATGCACGAACCTCGGAAATTTAAGCCAGTTGATAGACTTGTCGAATTTTTTCCTGATCTAGACTCGAGAAAGACACTTGCTTCCTGAGGGCAAGTTCCAAATTTACGGCGGCTGTTTCCTAGGACGAGTCCAAATTTGTCACCAAAATAAGGACTGGAAGCCCGCATGGGGCGCCCCGGCCCTATTTTAATTGTAGCGCCAAGTCTAACTCCCCTATTATATTCTCCAGTTCCCCAACCTTGTAAATTCCACGCCCTTCTCTCTTGGGGACCCTCTCTCTCTATTCGCTAAACTTCCCTCTACTCGCCCAAAAATCTACCTTAAGTCACACCCCAGGTTAATTTTCTAAACCTATCGTGATTATTGAACACTTAGGCCACTTCCACACTTGAAGAAATTCTTTCAAGCCTTTTCCGAATAATACTTTTTCTTAAGAATTAACACTTATTCTCTTTTTAGCCCCTAAATTATTTGAGGCCATTTAAGGTGTAAGCCACCCCGGCTACTAAGGTAATTCACGTCTGTTGTTGTTATGGTAACTGAAAAATCTTCGCCGTCCAAGTTTCGCTGCAAAATTAAAACATTGGATTTCCCCAGTGAAACAAACTACAGAAATTCTGCCCATCAAAGTTTGGTGAGTTTACCTAAAGTTCGCCCTTGAAGTTTTTGAAGTGGCTTCCAAGTTGTTTCTACCGTTTCTAAATCCTAAAACTTATAATTCCTAATTTCACAACACCAAAAAAATTTCTAACTGGGTTGAAATCGAGGGAAGAGGGCAGCCAGATCATCAACTCGACACCTTGAATGCCCAAACTAGCTTAGAATGTTTGGGTGGTACATTATGTCTTCGGCGTCGCGTATTTAAGTTCCCTTATCATTCTTAGTTCGCGTTCCGTTTCGTGCAAGCTCGCAATTTTAATTGAAATTAAATTATTCAAGGTATGCGGCCACCACCTGATTTCTCGGTAAACTATCTTAATTCAATGTGAACTATCTTAACACTTTGACTGTGGTTCTCCTCGTAGGGAATATTTCTTGTCGACAAAAATTTTGGCTGTGTTTAAAATTGAAGAATTTTGCTGTCACAAAATTGATTATCTTATTCATTTCCCCCCTAATCTAAACTAGCCCAATCGAGTAATGAATACAAATATTGTGAAAACTCAAAAATTTGTGTTCATATATGTTAGAGCTTTCGTTACGTTAGATGATCGCGTATACCATATATGGCGGAAGTCGCAGCCAAAGTGTTAGTTAGTCGTTCAATGAATTATGTAATAAGAAATTATGTGATAACGAATTATAAGGAATTATGTGACAAGAAATATTCATCGTCTCATGAATAATCTTGAATTGACTAAGCAAAAAGAATGATAATGAAAATCGTTGGCACGATCAAGGGACACTGTATTTGAGGTTGCGTTCTTTCCTTCATACATACATGGTCGCATCAATTATCAGAATCTTCCATGAACGCTGATAACGAGCTTTCCAATACTCGGTTCGATATGAGGTGACCACAGGTCATGACGTGCTTTAATATTTCTCCAACGCTTGATGAAATAAATCATAACAGAGCTGAGTATAGTAATACAAATCCTAACCATCCAGTAATACGGAAACAATAAACTCGAGCACAAGATTGACTAGTCTGGCAAACACATTAGGGACGCTAATCAAGGAAGTCTAGACACACTGGAGACGTGGGCAAACCCTACACACCGCGAGATGCTGGAAGAGGAGCCATTACATGATTACAGGGCAGTACGTCACTGGCCATGCAGGCGAGCCGGCGATAAGTAGGTGGATGTGCTCTGTCCATGAAAGATTTGGCGGCAGAAAGATTCAGTGCAATATATAAATAGATGCGCATCTTCATATCTCTTGCAACATCTCATTTTATTCGTGGATGTGGACTCCTGAGTGTCGAGTGATGTTATATAAAAGCGTCACATCATACCGAGTGCGCATTCCTTCAGTAATTAATGCCCGCAGGCGAAAGTATAGCCTTTTACATCTAAGTCCGGGGTTCGAGTGTCGCACAAGTGATGAAGGGACGCTCGGTGACCCACTGCTGGATCTGAGGACTAAAGTCTTTAAGACTCGTAACGGTAACGAACGAGATTTTTACTATGCCATAATCGTAAAAACAGATGTAATTTGTATCCAAAGTTAGAGGAGATAAACAGAAGGTTTATCTAACTAGTATTCATATAAAAATACTGAAGGAAATACCATGATTTACAAGGGATTATTATACTTGAAATCCGCGTGATAGGGGATGGCTGGTGATGTGCTCTTAGGATGCTTAGACCGTTACTGAAATGTTTTGGTGTAACGGCTTTTATTTTAGGCGTGAATGATCATGCTTCCCTCCCGCTTCTCTTTTGTAATTGAATGTGTTTATACTGGTCTCTCAGGGATGAGACATCATTTAATTTTTAAGGATATTTATCTTCTCCGAGCGTGTGCAACGTTTGGTTACGAGAGGCACGAGCTGAGAGGGAGGGAGCGTTGTCATGCATAAAAACAAAGTCCCATAGTCTCAAAGAGGTCTGACCAAGGCATCAACGTAACTTGAAGGAGATTGCAATTGGCATCAGATGTCACCTTTACTTTTTCGGGTCCTCTAATGGGACCAAGAAGTCTATCCGCATGATGCCTGATCATATCATGACTCCCCTACTCTGTTGTTGACACCTCAAACGATAATGACTCTTCCCAGAAATCCACCTAATTATTTGCTCCGCTGCCAGATTCATCAAAGGTCGTTCGGACCTCATCAGTGAAAAAACGAGGCTCGTATCCGTATTGAATATTTCGTTGCCCATTCCATCCAGAAACTTTCGTGTATTACCGTGAGAGGGGGCATTTTCATCGGCACTCTCACTGAAGCTAGGGTTTCAAGGATGGAATTCCTCGTGAATTTCGGTACGTCAGAACGACCAGCTGGAATGGAATTCGACTAGCTTGATTGGCTAGGTCTTCCAGGTAGCTCACGACCAATTTTCCTCAAATCTTCGCCAATGACAATCTTGATAATCCCAGCACCTGATCGTGCCACACCTCATAATGGGTCTTTCTGTAATTTTTCCACAGTGCCCGACATGATGACCGATTTTATGATGAATGACACCAAGCGACGCACCTTACGAAGATTCTTTGATCCCAATTTCTTCTTTAGAATCAGTTAGAGTTTTTCGATACCCCATTGTTGTCACAAATATAAAAAACTACCATCACCGGTCACTCGGCCAACAAATAAAGAGAATGACAGCAAATAACGAGGAACAGCACAACGTAAACAAACACGACGATGTTCCGATAACCTGCCAGATTTTCACTAAAAAATTGAAAAACCCATTCTCAGGAAATTAAGAAACTTTATTCTTATTACGAAACTATTATCGGCGGTCGGAGTATAAAATGAAAAAAATAATTGTAGCATACGAATACATCTGCTAGAAGTCGCACCTAAGTGATGAAATTACTAGTCATAAAAACCTTACAGGTGATACGAGATACAGCAGCAAAAAAGCAAGAATCGTGAAAAAAATCGATCAATCACGCCACGAAAAAGAAGCTGACAAAACATAGTCACCTCACATTCCGGTCCCTTCAAATAATGGGGGACAAACTGAGGCGGAATCCTTCACACAGATGCCCTCACCTCGTAGGATATCGACGGCTGAGACCCGCAGTTTCAGATAATCAATGAAAGTTCCATGCAAGGAAGGCCGAATGCCTGAGACAAAGCTCAGCCATTCAACACTTCAGAATTTCATTGCCACAACCTGACACAGACACATACAGGAATGGCTGCCAGGACACATTAGTAACGTGAATAAAGCAGACGATGAGCCAACCTAGCATCTGCGTGCACAACTGAGTGAATTAATTACAACCATCAAATCTTTATTTGCTTTTTTAGAACGCAGAACAAACTCGGAATGGCACGCGTGCCTACGCTGGTCACAGCAGCAAGGAATGCAGGCGGAGGAAGCCACAGAGAGAAATTAGGCCCAAAGATAATGACTGAGCCGTGCACCCATAACACATTCGGGAAAACAAACAAGGCAAAACATTCGATTAGAAATTCTGTACTTTTATTAACATTATTAAAAAATATTGAAAAATAAAATCAACAAAAGAATATAATGAAGAACTTATTCTTAATTCTATCCATAAAACTCAAGCATGAATCAATACGCAAAGTTTGAGGTCAAGAAAAACAAACCTCCATATAATTCTCAAATAAAAATCCACCATAAAATTGCCTTCCTCTCAGAAGGAAACACGAAATTCGACTCCGTGAAGTCAGACATGGCAGACTCGCGTGTTGTTCGCAAGGTGGTGCATGAGCGCGTCTAACTCTTCCGTCCCATGCGACGCTTCTCGACAAAATAATATTATCGAGGTTTGCAACACGGGGACATAACTAATTTTAAATACATGCACTTCCTACGATTATTGTACACAATTTTGAGGTATCCACCAACACACTGAGAAGTTTCCTCATAATTCAACTGCAGATCACTTACTTTTTTCATTTTTACTCTACTGGAAAAGAAATCACAGGATGAATAAAAAAAACTATGAGATAAACTGATAACAGAAATAACTTGTTCAGACAACGATGAAAAGTGTAAATAATCCTGATGCGAGAGCAACAGTAAAACAAACACACAAAAAAGTCCAGTAACTATGAGTATAACAAATAATATTTATCTGACCTTTATGGTTGTTCTCACATAAACCTTATTCAAGCGGGGCTGGTCCAAACCTCAATGAATTTCATTACCACTACCTAATGGCTTCCTAGAAAATGCAGCTCTGAATTAATGCTCCACTCTGGGGAGCTCCAGTTCCAAGGCTGATGAAAGAATTGGAGCCGCTTTGCCCTAAAGTGAAAATAAATGGACAACAATTTTTTATCCATAGAGATGTTAGTTGGCAAATTACAATTTTTTCTTCAAAAAAGTAAACATCCTCGTTTGAGCTTACGTTAGCAGCACAAAAATACCCCGAGCTCGTTATATGCAACTACCCTTAGTAACATAATTTTAGTTCCGGGCAACAAAGCGTTATTTCCTAACTCTCTTTTTTTTTCAACATATCAAAGAATTCTTGGGTTCTTACCAAATTTTGCTTTTATGTTACACTTATACCATGTTCATTACTGGAATTAGATTGTAGCCAGTCAAGTTTGAAAATTCATTGACTGGGCCACAGAAGCAAAGTCCTAGCTAACATGACTTTCTTATTTTATTTAGTTACAAAAAAACAAGATATTATGGTTTTAACCAGAGCACAAGCCACAAGCGAAACTTTGTTACATAGAGTAGTACAAGATGAGCTTTAATGCTCAACTGTAGAAGCTAAGGCACGTGGAGCGAATACACAGCACGCACAGCTTTATCGCTCGAGGATTGGGGCTGGACGGTCCGACCATCACGAGACACGGAACTCTGCAACGCTCAAACTAAGAGCACCCCGAGAATGGTGCACTACAACCACAACTAATAACGTACATGCACAAGCGCTAATTATTTAGAACATACGAAATGTACCTTCATTTGGAGGCTAGTACCAAAATCAGTATACAAAAAAGAACGGGGTCGAGCACAATACGAGATTAAAGAATTTTAGGTGTAGCATGCAGCATGGATTAGCAATAAAACTGAATTGAGGTTTGGAACTAGGGTTTTAATGCAGAACGTTGCTCCATAGGTGGCGCAAAACGTTTTTAACGTATCCAAACTTGAAAACTGTACCTTCATAAGAAGATAGCCCATACCCCGCCACGCATGATTCTTAGAATGAAGTACCTTCCAATTTGAAGTTAGATATATTGTGAAATATGCACGAAGTAAAAAACTAGCAGAAGCAATTTAGGTAAAATGAAAATAATGAACCAATTATAATTAATGAAAACGAATTCGATAGAACGTGAAATACGCATGAAATATGAGAGCTACCGGTGGCAAATAACGTCGCTTGTATAATCTGCACAAAATACGCAAATTAGCATGATCGAATTTCATTATTCATAAGCATGGCAAATACAGGGTGCGGAAGGTATCTGAGGGGACTTATATTTTTGTAATTTAAACTAACTCGATAATAATTAATGTTTTTTTTATTTCAGAAGATCCCATGGCAGATATGACTAATGAAATGAAAAGACGCGCTGTAATAGTGTCTATAAGAGCGAAACACAGCAATTTAGATTTCAAAAAATCGCCAGATCTTTCATTTGAAAAGTTAAAAACGAGCTGAATGGAAACAATGGAGATGAATTGGCCACGAGCAAGAGGAAACGGCATTGTCAACGCTCTGACTCACTCAGAACACCTGAGTTTGCCAGAAGAGTGCATGGCATGATCGACGGAAATCCTGGGAAGTCAATGCGACATCTTGCCAAAGATCTTCAAGTGTCTGAAGGAACAATAGGGAATGTTGTTCATCAAGACCTCGGATACAAGTCATACGTTCTTAGGCGAGGTCAGTTAATGTCGACGAAAAATCAAGAGAATCGTTTAATGCGCGCTGTTTTTCTAAAAGTGCGTAAGGTGTCCTCAGGTACTGTACGCACCCCGCACAGCGAAGGCAGCGCACTAACGTATGATTAAGTTTCTATTGAATGAATTATGAATTCAAATTAAGAACAGTGTCTAATAAATCTAATTTTTGCGAGGCATACGAACCGAAAATCGAAACGTAAAGGAAATAACAGTCAGAGTACAATGACTTCATTGTTGAGATAGCATGTAAAGTCCAGAAAAACAAATCCAAGATAAAGAGCAAGTTCTAGCATTTTATGTTGTTAACGTTATCAGCATTACAGATGTGCGCAGAATTTTCATATCGATGTATTTGGAAGTATCGACTCGCATCAGTCAATATTGTGTCGATCGGTACAATTGCAGACAGCGTAGCTCAATTCGCCACGACGCAAACTCACGTGCGCTTCGTAGAAAGGAAACGACCACGATAAGCACGGAAACTTATTCAATATTAGAATTGGGATATGAAATGAAGTAGAGCAACAAAACCAAAAATGGTAACTCGGTGGCGAGTAACACCGAACACGGTAATCACACTATTACTGGCAAGCAAAATTATCAGCAGTGATTTGAAACACGGTCAGGGAAAAATAACTGGCAAGTAAAGTAAAACATAGAAAGTCGAACGACTGGAAAGTAATGAAGCACAGGGTGTAACAGTTTACTGGAGAGTAATGTTAAACAAGGAGTGAAAACTTTTACTGAAAATTATTGCAAAGTATTAGAGAGAGTAAACCATAACTGACAAGTAAAGAAAGCAAAATATTAGAGTGATAAAATGAGAAAGTAATGTTAAGGACAAAGAGTAAACTTTAACTGACAAGTAAAGAAAGCAAAAAATCAGAGTGATAAAATATGAAGTAATTTACAGGATAAAGAGTAAACCTTAACTGACAAGGAAGAATTAGAATAAAGTAACTAAAAATCAAGGTGAGGTGCAGAGAATAAACTATAGCTAACTAGTCGAGTATATTAGAGTAAAATGATCGGAAAGTGATGTAAAGTACTTAGGAAATTAACAGAAACTTTGAAATAAAGTGTTCTAGACAGTAAAATAACCAAAAAATGATGTGAAATGTTTAGAAATTAACCAAAGCTGCAAAGTAAAGTATTTCAGAGAGCAAAATAGCTGGAAAGTGATGTTAAATGTTTAGAAATGAACCAAAGCATTGAAGTAAAGTATTTCAGAGGGCAAAATAGTTGGAAAGTGACCTAAAGCTGTGCAGGGAATACACCACAGCAAGCTCAGTAAAGCAAGGCATGGCGAGCAGCAACTAATGGTGCGGTAAAGAGCACACGAGGCAAAGATAAGTACGAGAACGCGGCAGGTGCGAGCGAGGCCACAAGTGTGCGGGAGAGGGCTCGTGTGAGACCACCGGGCTACAGGTGTTGCACCGCCACATCGCTTCCCCAGCTCGCCTCCTCACTAGCCATGGCCCCATCGCAACGCATGACTCACTCTTTCACTTACCAGTTCGCATTATATCACCTCGCTCAGTAGAAGTTATGGAGGTACTTCGTGAGAGCGATACTAAAGTGTCTGACTCACTCTGCTAATTTCGAAAGCAAAGGACTCGAAATTTGTGACACCTTCCAAGAGTGCAAATCAACTCGTTACTTGGCAGTGAGCTAAGTAAAATTAGTAAATACCTTCAAACGACACACACAAAATTGAGTTGCAGCTATTCTACAACACGGCTCTGCGCCGCACTTATCCTAGCAGTAGTAATAGTAAAGGTAGAAGCGCTTAGGTAACTCAGACTATCCCGCACCGAGATAGGAAGACCATTTAGTATGAACTTTGGAGAACGGGGAATCTATGCACAAGGTGTGTTTCCACACAAGATTCACTGAGCGTAGAAGCCCCAAGTAAAGAAGGAATACGGAGGAAAAATATAGAATCATAGCTGAAAAATCATGAAAATGTAAAGACACAAAATGGGCATAAAATATAGAAGTCCCAAAGGGATCCTAACAGCTGCCCCACGCAGGGGACGCCAGTCCCCACAGCGTAGGATAGACAAACCTAACCCTATTACCTATGGCCTATCCTATGCCCCCTGAGGAGGCCCATATTCTACAATGCACGAAAACGTGAAGTAATTTTCAAAACATTTTGCTATTTAAATAAATGAATTCATTGTAACTAGCTTAGCTACTCGAGTTGATCATAAGTTCGGACAAAGGTAGAAAACGACTAAAAGAGGAGATATTGAGGAATGCAGATGAAATAAAGTCTCGACCAGTGCTCCTAATCTGACGTGGCGAGCAGGCACTTCTTTTCCACGTGCCACGTATTGGTTTTATTTCGTAGTAATGTTAACACATAACAGAAATGATATACTCGTATATGATGAATATAATAATAGACACCATTGTTTATCCTGTATCCATTTTGTAAACTAATAATCTAATATTAACACGTTGACTCCGATTCTCCACACAGATAAAATTGCATGNTGTACCATATATGGCCCACTTCGGAGTCAACGCGTTAAATCATAGAACTGATACCGGTAGCTGATGGCTCGCGCACCAGCACCGTTCCGCGGACCACCGCTTTGAGTAGCAGTGATCTAGACGACACTGGCAGGTCAACAGGCAACAAGAAAAAGGGACGACAAAGTTTCCTTTAAATAGAAAACCTCAAATAACTTAGATTAATCGTTAGTTTAAAACTCCTTATCTATATGAAATGAAACCCTAAGAGCAAGAAGAGAGACCATTTAGTATGGATTACAAACTACCAATAAAGAGCAAAGAATCTCCACGAGGTGTGTTCCCACACAGAATCCCCTGCGCATAGAAACAGCAATTTAAGAATGAAGAAAACTAAAAAAAAATCGATGGCGTAAAATCGACAGAAGAAAAGTGAGCATGAAAGACAGAAGTCCTGAATGCCTGTCTGTAGCTGAAGTGACCTCACATGACCCCATGGGAACGACAATCCTGCATAGCGTACGATAGACAAACCTAGCCCTACTGCCTTACGCCCCTGAGGAGAGAGCTTATGCAGTGCATCCTACTTGATTGAGCAAATAGGTTTTATTAAATCAAACATATAAAACCCTAAATTTTTAAGGTTTGTATAAAATTACACACTAACTTTTGTATTATAAAGAATAATTCATCAGAACTATACGGTTTGTTCAGGGAAACAGTTGTACTCTCAATTGTTGTATTTTTTAAAACTCGTGAAACTTTTGTTTCTCCGTAACGATATGCAAAATCACGAGCACTGAAAATGGACAAGAAATCTGGTCTTACTGAAGAAGATCGGGTTTTAATTACTTCCACACTTGGAAATGGTATGTCATCATTAGAACTACTCAACAAGGGACGTAGTTATCACCCTACCATGAAATCATTGTGCTTTCTAGTAAAATGTGCAGAAAGACACCAGAAAGAGCGCATTCGTGAAAGGTAACGGCAAAAAATATTTGTGAAAAAAAGTTAAAAACTTTCAAAACTTTTCCTTCTACAATCAAGAACATTTTTTAAGGTACTGGTGCGCCATAATCTGGTAAAACCACCAGGTGTAGGATCCTCAATACCTTTGCCAATGCGAGGAGTCTCATCAAAAGGCCCCATTGAGCGAAGTAAACAGAACCGAAAGGGTGAATGAGCACAGAATAACATGAAATTCAATGTCAGCTATCTAATTTTTACTGACAAGTCCCATTGACCTGATGGGTGGTTATCTGGTTGGCTGTTGAATGATAGTTCGGCAGGAGGGCAGACTTGTCGACAACAAAGTGGAATGGAAGTGTTTTATGAAGGAATCCAAGGCTATGAGTTAATTGGCTCTCACAAACTACCAAAACAATTAAAAAGGAATTAAAATTCATATTGTAAACTCTTGGAGGACGTCTTTCTTCTCAGACTTAATAATCATCCAATAATGAAAAGGTTTTTAATATTCCAACAGGATAATGCACTTGTACACATATCAAAGAACACAACCAAATGGCTGTTAGACCATGAATTAAAAGGACACAATTTAACGGTGTGGCCATCAAACAATCCCAATTTGAATCATCACATAGAAAGTTGATTGTCCATTGTCAAGAAAAAAATTCATGCTGATAGTAGGTAATACTCAAATTTAAAAGTCCTGTGGCAAGCAATTGCTTGTATCAGGCTGTAAAAGAAGTTCTGTCCATTTTTAAATTTGA
>VOMN01011170.1:0-13066 GCA_014899125.1 Orchestia grillus
GGAGGGGAGGGGGTAGTTTATCATTCCTGAGAACTCTAGAGCTTCAATTTCATGTCAGTGCAATACTCTTGGAGCAAAACGCTTTTCATAAATAATTCGAGTATTGCTTGTCTACTGCTTTCTTGCTTGTTTTTATATGCCCTATTTACAAAGTTTTCAGGGTTTGATTTATCATTTGATTAACCCTTAACTACTGTTTCCCTTACTTATATGTCGCATGACTCCTACACTGATAGAAGTAAATACGGTACAAATAAATAAGTTTCACTAACTAAGATGCCTATTTTGCTTCATTTTTCAACTCGAATTGGTTAATTTCGTTTTCTCTGAAAAGGCGTGAAAAGTTGCTCAAAACCATATTAGAAAGACTTCGCTTGCTCAATCGTTTAATATCTCGGTCAAGGACCGTATAGATTTACTGTCGAAAGAAAATCACCATTAGACAATCTCTGAATTTTATATGACCTAAGATTTGTGTGTAAATAAACAAAATTCTCCAGTCTAGTTACTCTGTAGACTATTTTGAAAGGAACTGCTACTACTAAAGAAAAGTGAATTAATAGGCGTGAATAATCGATTTTTTCTATCGGAGGGATCATTCTATGCTAAATTTTTTGCAAAAACCTTAACATTTTGAGCTAGGGACGCATTTCCACTCATGGTGAAAGTAAATTAAACATGGGTTTGTAAACCCGCAGAGTTAATGCTAGCTATTCATTAATCTATCGTAATGTACGTTATTTAGAATTTCAATTCGAGAAAAAGAAGGCATTGTAAGACTCACTTATCAAACATTAACATGTGTGCGAATGCAACGTTGTTTAATGCCGTTTTTTCTGAATTTTTAAAATTATTAATACTGAAGAATAAACGTACAACCTGCAGGAAATACTCGCATTTACCGACGGTGAAATATCGAACTCCCTTAAAGTCGTCAAATTAAAGCAAATTGGAGCTACAATTGCTCAAAATTTAAAATTAAATTATTTTAGAAATCATCTCAAAACACTGAAAACCCTCAGCTATATTGAAATAGAAAAGGAAAGATAAAGCGTTACTAGTCATGAACGTTACTAGTCATAAACGTTACTAGTCCCCCGTGCCATGTCACCAAATATCTTTGTATTTGTGTTCAGTATTTTTGTTTTATGTCTCTTTATAACCAATTGGGTTTGACTTCACTGTTATTCTCATTAGAACTATAAATAATTCTGATTTCAATCGCTCACTATCAACGACTGAAAATCTGTTTTTTTTTCCAGAAAATGAGTGCTATTCGTACTAGCAGGCTGGAATAAATTTTTTAATAACCATATGCATTCATAGAATTTTGTTTGATCTCTGCAAATGAGAACGTCTATTTTTACCACCACGAAAGCATCTAATTATTTCTTTTTGTCTAGCAGGTGAATGTCTGATGAGACCTCATTCACTTCGGTTCGTTGATTCAACAAAATAAAATCATTCTCGACAACTACAACGATCCAATCCGCCATTTTAGCGTCAAGTTGTACCTCCGTTCTTCTACGTATATTATCATCAATATCCGTTAATTATTTTGTATATTCATCTGTACGTAGCAAATATGTGTGACTTTATGAGACAGCTGCAAGACACTCGTAATAGGCAGGCTTAATGGACGATGTTGCCCAAATTAACGTGATAAAGGTTTAGCCTTGAAGCACATAGTACCTTGGGACCTTCCTATGAGTTCATAAGGACTCAATAGCTAAGTTCTTATAAAGAAATGTCAAAGAATTGTTGTGAGGACAATAGTTACAAGATACGTATTCTGTGGGTCTCCTGGTTAGAGCCAAACGAAAACGTACAGTCGTCCCGCCCGCTGTGCACTATGTCGGTTTCAGCATTTTCGTGTTAGCTCGTTATAACGAGCTCCGTTTACTTCTTATAACGCATACAATTTTCCGTGCTAACTGAGACTCACTCTAGTCGATACCGCTCCATGCGGAGGACGCCTGTATTTGAAATTCATTGTAAATTAAGAAAAAACAGTCTCGTCGGCTGTCACTGTCTGGTTTAATTAATTTTTTGATGGGATAGAAGACTACAATGTCTGCCTATGAAAATATCGGCCCAGAGAATGCCTGCTTTGTCACCGTTTTGAAGTGTTCATATTATAAGTTTTTTTGTTGGATGAGAACAATAATTCGGGTGACTTTAAATTCATCACTCCATCAGGGAATCATACAAAAAAAATTACAATCTTATTAGTATCAAAAGAATTCGCTGGTTTGTATTCAGCATGTCCAATTTTATATACCAAATTCTCTAATTTATTGCATCTGATGTGACAACGCGCACAAGGTTCCAATGTGGTTTTCAACATGCGGACTGGGCGTGGCTGCTCGACCCTGTAAGACCTTAAAAAGAGGGCAATTTCCGAGCTCTACTGACGACTTCGCGTCGCGGGAACGGGTGCTTCTCCCCTCCGTTACGATGGCAGTTACGATCTCATGATGCCTGCTGCATAAACATTTAGCGGGACACAAACAGCCGGTACTTTGATCTTAGACGGCTTATAAAGTTTTCTCTGCTCAATAAGTGCTCTATAAAACGAAAGTTTAACCCCTCATCTACTGGCGACGCATATAATGTAAAGTGGAACGTATTAATTGAAAAATCTACTGGTCTGAATATATAGTTCATTGGCCGGAACATCCAGTAGGAAAGTGCAGAAAAGTAACTCAGTAAATCACACTTAACTACCCGGAAAAAATTGTTACATAGAGCTATCGGCGACCAATCTTGTTCAGAGTAAAATGCCGCAGTCTCTGTACGTGTACATTGTGCTGGACATATAAGCACTTAATGTCCTCAATTATGGCTGTACTCCTTTTATTTTCTTAATTGAAATATTTACGTGTGATAAAATAGTTGCTCAATTACGAGTGTGGTCTGATTGCATCAGCTGATTAATGCCCGGCCTGTGATCGCGTAATGAAGCCATTGCGTGCTTTGAAGCCGTAAATTTATTCTTCAACCTTCTTTACAGTGGAGCAAGGGAGAAACTTTTTCTAAAATGAATATGAATAATTCGTAAGGGATTTTCAGAGATGGTAAGTAATTAAGAGCATTTAAAAGATAACAGATAAATTTTTAACGATGAAGCAATGATACATACCGTGTGGCGTTAGTTTGGGTCTCCGGGTCCCCATAAGTATTACAAGGAATATTTTAGTCCCCGTTACAATTCTTCTAATGTGTGTTCAATTCTCCTCTCACGCTTATTCATTATCAGCGAAGATGTTGATGCCAATTCCGCATCGACCGATTTTTACTGTTTTGTTGAAACATTCATCGGTCCAATGGCATAAAATGGTCAGACGTCTCTGTGTAACAGAGCTTTCAACCTAGACCGCATATCTGAATACGAGAAGAATTCGCAGGTGGATAACCTAACGCTGGTGTTGAGATTTCTGCAATCACAAAACTGTAACTTCATAAGAGGAGTAATTTCGTCTTAAAGAAAAAATTTTTCGTTCATAGCACCGTGTTCAGTACTTTATCCTGAATGATTTAGGGGAAAACTAATGAAACAGAAAATTCGACCATGGGTGCAAATAGAGTTGAATTTGATCATGCTTGTAAATAGTGTAAATAATGTTCGAGACAAATATTAGTTTCTAACGGCATTGAGAGATGGTGTTCACGGTCCACTTTTTGTTCTTTGAGTTGTTCATTGTTTGTTGAGGGAACCCTGCAACTGTTCCTAAAAAAATTATATCTGACTCTCAATGAGATGGCACGATGGAAAAGAAAAGTTTAGTTCTACTTGAGGGTAGAATCAATCCACTAACGAAAAATTATCAGTTCACCAACAGGACTCAACCTCGCAGCTATCTAGAAAGTGACAAACGCTGGCACAGAATTGTGACGACTTATTATTGGGGATAGAAAAACCTGAAAAAAATTAATCTTAATTAAGCAGTGCAACGAATTTCATTCACGGTATTTGGAGATGATCTAACATTATAGCCGAGTAGCAATACTCATAACACTCAAGGATCCTAATACTCGCGGATCTACCATCCTCATAGCCGAGAAGCAATACTCATAATACTCAAGGACCATAATACTCAAGGATCTACCATCCTCATAGCCGAGTAGCAATACTCCTAATACCCAAGGACCTACACAATCGGTACTTCCTTCGCCCCAACCCGCTCCAACATGTTCAGGGCCGTGCCTGTCATTGTTGCAGCTGCATGCTGTGCCCGGCGGGGTGCGCTGAGTGCAGTGTGGAGAGCGGAGTCCCTCTGTCCTGCTCTACGGCGCCAGAGCGTCTTGTGCGCACGGTGCCCCTCCTCATCACGGCCGCCGCCATCGTCCTCGCCAAGACCTTTGCTTTCGCCATCACCAAGCGGCGCAAGTGGCCGGTAGGTGCTCTTCTTCTGCCAGTTCGATGGTGTTTAGTTCTTGGAAGGGCTTTTTCGGGCTTTGAAGAAGAGTTCATCCAGCTCCTTGACGTCATTCAGATTCTTCAATCCATGTCATATTCTACAATCCGTATTATATTCTTCAATCCGTATCAGATTCTATAATTTGTAATTTCAGTGTTCCGTCATATTCATGTTTAAGAGAGCTCCGTCATATTCACGGAGGCAAAGTTCACTTTTTTTTGCTGAACATAGTCTAAAGTTCGAATATATTTGAAGAAATTGTCATATTTGATGTTTCATGTACAATGTGCGTGTTCAAATCAAGTCTTGCCCTCTTATTAGCACTAAAATTTCACATCGTCTTACATATATTCACTTGCTCACATCAGCTGAAGATACATTCGTAGTGAATTCATCTTCATTATAAACTGCTTCTGGCTAATATGCATTACCTGATGACGTCAACTTTATTCTAACCAAAATAGGTATCACAACCTTATACATACATCTTCACCGAATACACGGTAACCCTTACGTTTAAAATCTACTGCTCATGAAGCCATATAATTTAATCTATAACATTCCAACCAAATACACATTAGCTCACACTACCATATCGTAGGCCACCGACTTGAAATAACACATGATTGCCTATTTTTTTGTCCAGGTGATCGCCTCGTCTATGTGGTCC
Source organism: Orchestia grillus (assembly GCA_014899125.1). Taxonomy (NCBI): domain Eukaryota; kingdom Metazoa; phylum Arthropoda; class Malacostraca; order Amphipoda; family Talitridae; genus Orchestia; species Orchestia grillus. Next base: position 5,092 of record VOMN01011170.1, read on the forward strand.
ATGCTCCTCACCATGATGCTTGGCGCCTGCCTCATATACTGCACTGTGAGTCGTGTTCAATTGTCATCGTGCTCTGATACATGTTCGTTTCTTCGTTATTTTACGAAATCATTTAGAGTTACTTAAAAAACTAATGAAACAACGTTTCTTCGTTATTTTAGGAAATCATTTTCAGTTAATTAAAAAATTAATGAAACATCGTTTTTTCGTTATTTTAGGAAATCATTTACAGTTAATTAAAAACTGAATGCAACAACATTTAGATTCATAGGTTTTCAATTCGTGTAGCGACGAGCTGTGCGTGACGTGCACCACTCAACTGGAGTATCAGAACTGTTAGAAAGACCATCGAAATTTCGAGAAGCTCCCCCGCAGCAACGTGAGGCCAGGGGCGCCCAGCCACGGGGTGGGGTGGGTGCCCTCAAGCTCTGGAGGCGCGAGACAGCATTTCAGAGGGTGCGAAAAGAATGTAAAATATTCAGATAATTAATTTAACGTATTTCCTTATTTGATCAAAAGTAGAATAAATGCATCTAATTTATCCTTGAATACGTATATTTCAGGGGAGCCAGGATAAAGTACAATTTTCTTACGGATACGCGAGTAAAGGAAGATTGGGAACTAATGCGTGAGGCGCAGCGTGCCGGGCCCCAGGACAGGACAGCTGTCACCTCCTGCAGAGGCTCTCCAGCTCTGTCGGGCTCTCGCCAGATTCTCTTTTCCAGCCAAAGAGCAGTCAGGAATTTTCTTAAAAATAACCCAAGTGTTGCTATGGAAATGCCTGGACATGACTATTGAACAAATGAGAATTAAATGTACTGATTTTTAACTATTTAGGTAATTTTTTCCACTTTCGTCAACAAAATGATTGATTAACTGTAATTATTATTTATTCGGTGTAAATCATGAACATAACTTCAGAAAAATTATTTTGTTCATATCCACATAGCTTTAGGTTCCTGTTCTAGAGCAGAGGTAAAAACACTCATATTATTCATAATCAGAGTTCTTAGACATGTATTGTTCGCTCTGTTATATTTTTAGAAATACTAGAGTGGGGAAAATGGAAAAAAACAGAGTGAAATGATGATATAATTCATATTCTTGTCTGTAAACAAAAGCGCCAAAGAACTTATTACCTACGGTAACGAATGCGAGACCGTCAGGGGAAAACGAGTCGAGTAATAAAATTGCAAATCCCTGCTCACGTTAAGCGCTAAGACGAAAAGTTTCTGCATTTGATTGAATGAGCGCTCACGGGCAACTGGGGCAGAATTTTGCAGCTTACGAGGAATTTGCGGAAGAGTTTGAAATGTGCGCGTTAAGGCGGGCTCGTGTAAATAACGGCAAAACGATGTAAATAACCTTTGAGAAGTCCAAATCTGCCTGATAAAATTAAACACAATCACCGGACGTCTCTCACTAAGCGACTCAGAAGCGCCGCGGCCCACTTCAAATATGCTTCTTGACGCCCGTGAAAGAAGCTCGACAATTTTCGCTGTAATAGAGGTCGACAGGCACCTTCTAATGGACTCTGTAGCTAGGAACAAAGGAAAGCCGGTGCGAGAACAAAGGGAGCTGGTTTCCGTGGGAGGGGCGAAGGGGAGCGGGGCTCTACTGAGGGCATGAGGGCGTTATTGTTGGGACTGTATACTACCGTATGAGTTCTGTGTCTCCTGAAAATGTATCTACGGTCATTCAGTCTTTGATTTGCCTTCTTATAACAGAAGCTTACTCGAAATGTTTATCATTGCCCTGAAGTAATGTTGTTGCCCTCGTGAAATGAGAAAACGCCCGAGGACCGCCAGCCTGGCGTCACATTTCTTGCGGCCGATCAGCCAGCGACATCCTGACGACTTTGTCTCTCCTTCCCTCGCTTTCGCTCTCTCTCTCTCCCTCTCCCTCGACCAGTCTCGCGGCTCCAGCCCTATTTTTAGCCCAAAGATCTCCAAAGTACACCGAAATCCCTTGATTGCCCCGGCAGACCGACCAAGCCTTGGCGTCCCGAATGGGTGCTGCTGGGGATAGGGTGCAAAATTTGTGGCTCCGTCCACAACTTCTGTCTCGATCTGACTAGTTTGGTGACTGATTCGAGGGATTGGAGGGCGAGAAATGAGTGAATGGTGCCAGCTTCCGACACCTCCAGGGCAAAGGTCCCCAAAATCAATTTTCGTAACCTATCATTCATTGTATAGTACTTCAATACATTTCTTCCTAAGGGTAAAATGACCCACCATCGTTTTAATTGTATTCAATTTTCATGCAATTCTTCGGCTGGAAAATAATCGGACTAAAAGAAGACCGGAACTTTGAAAATTCATACGCCTTGTAAATGGATGATAAGTTAAAATTTCCTACCCTGGAATTAAAAAAAAATTCTATTTCCCGATATGCGTCTAGTTACTAATATGTTCAACGCTTGCAATTCAAAAAGAGGTCAAAAATAGGTTACAGTTAAATTAAATGTTTACCAGTATCGAATTCAAAGTTACAGTCGCTGTGCCTGAACGATTAACAACAACTACATTAAAAATTTACTATACTTTTAAAATTGGACCTTGAAATGAAAGGATACTTGTATATCAATATACGGACAATTATCTTGCATAAACGTCACGAAATAAAAGGTTTTGTTTACTCGTCTAAATTTCTGTTAACTACAATATCATATCTCGCGCTGTTCAGCGGCTATCCCAACTATATTTTTTCCCATCATGAAGGCATTAAAACCTGTCTAGAGCGGTAGGCTGACAGCTAAGTGTGTCCTACCCTAGCAACGGCGAAGCGATGTAAATAACCTTCGAAAAGTCCAAATCTGCCTGACAAAAATAAACACAAATCGGTAATGAAGTTTAACTCATATGAAACCTGACTTATTGAAGCTACATAAATATATCGGAAGGTTTTGAGTATGCAATTCTCTCATACAAGGCGTTTCATTTTTTTCCTTGGGAAAGTCAGTGCGTAGACGCTATATGGTACTAGTGACGACGTCGGTGTGTAAGTCTGAGCTCTGATATAGAGACACGTCCGATGTTCTTCAGTTCGATTTGGAAGTGACGAGGTCTAGCTGTACAATCTCACTTTTCTCAGCTCTAGTTGATTTAAAATCTCAGCTGTAGTTGATTTAAAATGTACATTTTGTTTGGGTTTTAAGGTTTGAAATGATTCAAGGCTCCCACCGGACACCCATTAATTGCTGTGTCAATGAGGCCCTCGATTTGGGCACCCGAGCGAAAGTCCCTCAGAGAGTGAAATGAAGCAGCGAGGGTCTAGGGGGACTGGTGCTCCAAGAGGCCCGGTGGAGTTGAGTGGTGCTCCAAGAGATCCGGTGGAGTTGAGTGGTGCTCCAAGAGGCCCGGTGGAGTTGACTTGTCCTCCAAGAGATCCGGTGGAGTTGACTAGTCCTCCAAGAGGCCCGGTGGAGTTGACTCGTCCTCCAAGAGATCCGGTGGAGTTGACTAGTCCTCCAAGAGATACGGTGGAGTTGACTTGTCCTCCAAGAGATCCGGTTAAGTTGAGTGGTCCTCCAAGAGATCGATGGAGTTGAAGAGCGGCTGCTGCTCCCAAAAAATGACGCCACTAAAATGCTTGCGTCGCAATTTCAGTAGCTGAAATAGATTTTCCAATGTGACACTACTACTGAACGTGGCCTTTAAGCAATCGCTCTTTCAGTTGACAACTAGTGTGAATTAAGTGAAAGCCTAATGCATATTTTTTTTTTGGCTTCTTTTTTTTAATATGGTCGATACTCAAATCGTAGCTTTTTGAAATAGAAAATATCTTCGACTGTTTTCTTCCTAAAATATGTACTTCTCGAGAAGAATCTTCTTCGGGTGAGCGATACATGCTGAGTAACGTTCCCGCGCACTTCGTTGTAAAGTAACTATACATAAAATGCAAATTTAATATACCAAAATATCAAACGAATTATGTATGACCTAATGTTACTTGACTCGACCATGCCGTGATGGCATACAAAGTATATACGTAACGAGTTACAATGTCTTCATAGCTGCGTCCCTGTGCCTCACTACTTTCCTATGCTTCAGAAATCGTTCACCCTTAGCTTCAGAAGAGTTCTAGTTGAAGGAAATGTTGGTACATAAAAACTCAAATTGTACCTTGTTTTTTTCCGCAATTTGACGTAAATGTCAACTTACTACCTGGCGTTTTTCAACCACTTTGAAATTTCAATAAATTAAATTGAAACAATAATCAAACTTCATAATGCTGAGTGGACATCGTATGAGTAGACTGACAGTTTCAGTTAGAGAAAATATAATCGCGTGCTCAATTAGTGGAAGTCAGTCCCTCCACCTAATTAACAAAATAATTAATCTAAGATCTGTCTGGGTACTTTTACTTCATTGTGGAACCATTTCACAAGAAGTGTTCTCGCGTACCGTGTTACAGTACGTGAACTCAGTCCATCAGGGGATGTTGATCTTTGAATCCAGGATGTCTCACGACCCCTCAAAGTTGTATGCTTCTAATTGAAACTCTCGTCCTTGAAGCGTGTCTTGTTTGACGTTTAACTTCTGTACAGAACACGTATCTGAAATTAGAACATTCCGTAATTTGACGTCTAACTTCTGTACGGAACACGAATCTGAAATTAGAACATTCCGTAATTTGACGTCTAACTTCTGTACAGAACACGAATCTGAAATTAGAACATTCCGTAATTACAGTACAGCAAACGCAGTTCACAGAAAGTGGACGTGAGACGTCCCCCAGAAGAGCATTGGAAGCCTGGTCTCGATAGAATGCAGCGAGGGTATCAAAGCTCCGAATATATTTGGTTCTTGGGAAAGGAATTCTCATCCTTCCAGTCAGTAAATGGCCGAGGATACCACGCATTTCCTGCAAGATGTCGTTTCATTCCGCGGGAGTGACCCGGGCAAGGGAGGAGGAAAATAGAAGTCGAGTTCTGCGGAGTGCAAGTTAGTCACCGAACCTGGATCCAACTGAGCATGTTTGGGTCCTGTCAAACAGATCACTGAGCCAGAAACGCAAGGAATCTCACATCCTTCCATAATAAATTCGACTTTTACGCTTAACTTGGGAACACAATCCTACCGACAATTTCACAATTGGTCAATTCCGTACTTGGGACTGCGTGGCGACTTCGGAAGCAACAAGATAAATTCGAGTTAAGAATTGTGAGGGAATGTTGCATGAAAAAAATTGTCCTAATATTTCTATTACTAATTGGCCAAATTAGTATTAGGTAACAGTTCCAATATTTTTCCGAAGTTTGCGCTCGGATTTCCTCTTTACCTCGACAATGAAATACGAGACTTCGAAATAAATAGAAATAAGTGAACTATGCGCTTCCGGCAGCAACGTATATTAAAAGTTATCGTCGAATGAGGATCGCCTGAACTGCGTACCACCCGTAAATATTTGTTACGATGGACTCGACAGTGAAAATGAACGCAAAATAAATAGAATTTCAAAAACTTGACAGTTGAAGTTGCTAAATATACTCACATTATTTAATATAATTGAATTTGTGTTTGTTCTAGTCGTAGTTTCTATAGGATACAAGATGATGCGATTAGAGCGTTTTCAATTTTTACGTTTTTGAAAGAAAAAACTCACACATTTTGTAACACACCATATTTTTTACTGTACCCTTTACCAATTCAAGAAAATAAAGCAAAATGTACACGTGTCCTTAAATTTACGCTCAGAAATCTGTGGTGCATACGTCACAGGAGCTTCAGCAACACTAGCCACTGGAGCTGTGTGTCTGAAGGCTTCTGGAGGTTCTGTCTTTGCTTGGCCGCTCTGGTTTCATTTCATGTCATCTCTAACTCTACTGAAAAAGCTGAAGAAGAAGAAGCTGGATAACTTTCTACAAGCGCTGTCCCTGATAGGCCACCCTTGCCTCACTATCATCAGACGGCGGAGGGAAACGGTCTCCTTTGACAGCTCGCGGATATGCGAAAGGACACCATGCATACAAACCGGCGGCACCCCAGTGTGGCCAGGCCATAGAGGCCCAAACATTTTCAAGATATTCAAGATATACTGCGGGCGCTGCTCCAGCACGTACAGCAGTACAGTCGTTCCCCACACCGAACGCTAGATCGATTCTAGCAAACAACTGCTCTATCATCTTTTTTACTTTTATAACGCGCTTTAGTAGGTTCGTATAACTCAAATATTATCCTTGCTACTTGATGTGTGTCATATTTATTATGCCGTTTTATGCGGAGGAAGACTGAAGAGCGGTTGTTTACTGGACTCGATCCACCGCTCTATGTATTTTGGGGGGAGAGAGGAGGAGCGAGACTGTATAGATCAAATATAGGAGTGCCAGCGAGCCAGCGGTAGCAGCATTATGAGCGCACAGCTGTCGTAGTTGCAACTAGAACGGGACTTATTCATTGTCCAATATGGAAAGCGTTACGCTGGACCACGATTCATAGTCGGAGTTTCGCTTTTTCAGGAAAGTTGATCGAGTAATCTAACGGAGTATCCTTCATACCGTTTAAAAATCTTCACTTGTTCCCTACTTTGTTTCTTTTCGTATAATTTTTTTCCCGACTTAGACCTAATAAGCACACGTAAGAATAATCACAATGAGGTTGAATTATCTTTCTGTACATACACAAAAATTGGGTAATTCTGCCTCTGCAGCACTTCAGAATATCAAAGCGGAGGCTGATGAAGGTTTTGCGCAGTTCAAACTTGTACAGAGATGACCTCAAAAATTTATTCGGGAAGTTATAAAGGAGTCCCAAACATCAAGTAAGGAAAAGACTACGATTGATTACAGACATGATCAAGTGAGTGCTTTGTTCGCCAAATTCCGAGAACTTTAGTCTGAAAACTCTCATCAAAACTGGACGTATCCCAAAATTCCTCGTCACTCGAAAGCGAATGGGAGAGTGAATATCTACATAGATCAGTTCTACATCGATTGAATGAGGCTGAGCTCCAAGTTGCGGGTTTTTGTACTTTCTGAATTGGGAATTTTGGTCCTCATGGAATCATTACATGTGATGAACACATGCGCAAGGAAAGCCGCGTTTGAGCTCGTCATATTAAATGACCAGAATAATTATTCTAATTTTAGAGGAAAATGTTCGTTTCGACAATAAAGGTCATTTTCAACATGTACTATGAATCAGAAAAAACTATAATAAAAAGAACTGATCGTATCAAGAGCATTAAAATTAAGCTAATTCTGATGGGAATGCAGACTGTGTGTCGTTTAAACCGGTTTGTCTGATGAAATATACGAAAACTCTAAAATGCGTAAATCTGTGGTGCCACAAGTGGAAGAAATTATGCTGGAGTCTTCCAGGCAGAGAGCGAGATTGCACCTCTCAGCTTGAGTGTGAACAGCGGAGTGGGGAGGAGTTGAGAGAGAGAGGTTGGGGCCTAAGTAATTTAGGAATAAGGTGAAATGTGATTGGTCACGATATGGATACTCCCTGTTAACATAACGAGAGGTCAGTGGTTGAATATAATTAACTTGAAATAAAAAATATTATACCGAGAAATTCCTCAAAACCCTGAATTAAAAGTATATTGTTACTGAATGATGATCTTCAAAAGAACTCTGAATTAAAAGTAAATTGTTACTGAATGGTGACATTAAAAAAACTCTGAATTAAATGTAAGCTGTTAATGGATGGTGATCTTCAAAAGAAGTTGTGCTTCATTCATGTTTTCCTTTCGTAGAATAACGACAACTCTTGTTAGAAAGAATTTGAAAACATGTCCGATAAAATGGAAAGAAGAATACTTGACTGGTGAATCTAGATGGACCAATTTTTGTGTACAACAAAGCACGACTGTTTGCTTTTCAAGCTTCTGTTCAGAGGCTCCATGACTTGAATTGTGAAGTCTTGCCTCTCGTATGCACAGTGCATCGCAAAAGTTTACATAACACCATTAACACGTTGACTCAGGTTCTCCACACAGGTAAAATTAAATGCCGACAAATATCTCTACT
>VOMN01011183.1:0-12703 GCA_014899125.1 Orchestia grillus
AATAATAATAATAATAATAATAATAATAATAATAATAATAATATCGTATGCTGTGGGGACTGGCGATCCCTGGGGAAGCTCTTAGGTTACCTCAGCTATAGATAGGCCTTTGGAATTTTGTCTTTTGTGCCCATTTTACTCTTTTCAATTTTCATACCTTCCTAGCTAGCTGTTCCTGTCGTTTCTTCCTCTTCATTCTTAACTTGCTGTTTTTATGCGCGGGGGGGTTCTGTGTGGGAACACACTTTGTGCATAGATGATCCTTTTTCTTTTGATGTGATATAATCAGTCATTCAAGCGCTACAACCTTGGCCACTACTATTATTACTTGTTGTATGTTGTTGTCTTTGACCTCATTTAATATTCAGGGTTTATTTCTTGTGATGAGATGCAAGTATACATGATTAAAGCAGCTAATTAATGAAATATTTGGCATCATGCTCGCTAAACAAAGTTTTATAATTGTATTTTTGTAAAAGATTCAAGTGCTGATGCTTCTTAGCTAACCATTGGTAATATTCTGTTTCCTAGGATGTTTGTTCAATTTATTTGAGTCTCCTAATCATCATTTTAAAATATGGCTAAAGTTTTTTTTTGCTAATGAATGATCTTCGCAGGTCTGAGCTGCATCCCCACGTACCTGAACTCGTCTGTGCTGATCAACAAAGTGTCCAGCGGCGCAAGCGGCCCCAGCAGCTACTCACGTCTGCATGACCCGGACCGAGGCCGCCCCTCTGCTGCTACTGCTGCCCCCACGGCTACAGCACCTCGCCCCTCCCCCAAAGGCGGAGACTTGCTCAAGACAGCCCTCTGTGCTAACTTCCCTGCCCTCAACGCTAACTCGGACATCACGATTCAGAGTGTGAGAAAGAAGGACATGCTTTCCGTGCGTCCTGGAGCTGATGACAGCCAAGTGGCGAGGGGAGGCGCGGCTTCCAAGGGCACTTCATATTCGTCTCTGCCTGATGGGCTCAACAAGGCAGGCCGTGTGACCTGTATTGACGTCACAGACAGAAGGGCAGTAGAAGAGGCCGTCAAAAGCTCAAGAAATTCGTCTGGTGCAACGAATGATAATCAGCCTAAGATGTCTGACAAATTAGAGAGATGGAGTTGCGGCAGCAGTGCAAGTGCCTCATCTTCCACTGTTGGTTCTTCTTCGTCTTCTCTGCCTTCCTCTTCCTTGGTCTCCTCTAACTTAGCTGTGAGACTTCAGCCTGACAGTACAAACTTTTTCTCTTCGTCCGTTAGTGTTGAGTCTAAAGACCCTGAGGGTGGCTCAAAATCTTCCTCTTATCAGCCCTCCTCAGACGGCGACTCTGGAGTCCATAAGTCACTTGTAGAAAATTCTAGTTTAGCTGTAAATACGAGTAACTGTGATAGTAGTATTAGAAAGAGTGGGAGTGATGAAGTCAGTGGTAGCGTTTGTGTTACGACGATGGTGTCGACAGCCAGTGGAGATACTACCAGCTACGTCGTCAATTGCAGTGGTAGTAATGGTGGTGGTCCTGGTAAAAGTTTAGAACCTAACAAAGATGGTGCAGTTTCCGTGAGCACAAGCGTCTCAGTTGTGTCATCTGCGTCGTGTGGTAAGCCTGACGTGGAGAGCCCTGAAGGGACACCTAAAGGTGAGCACGGTGCTGGTGGGCAAGGTGGCGAAGACTCGGGTATTGAGTCCATGGATGCACTCTCTGAGAAAAGTCCAAACCAAAGCGACCAGTCGCCACATAGACGTGATGACAAAGAGTGCGAATCATTCTCTACAGACACATCTAAAGCTGCTCCTTCTTCTGGCTGTCCGAGACGCGCATTATCGACTGCTTCTTCTGCTGTAGCAGCTGGTGTTGTTGCTCAGAGTTCTGGTGGTGATTGCTCAAATTCTTCCGTCACTTCATCCGGGCCCTCTTCCAACTCCTCAGCTCCTGCGGCTTCCGTGCCTTCTGCAGCTCTTGCTGATGCTTCCAAGCAGACCGTGAGCCCTCTCGAATGTTTGAGTGGGTCCGATCACAGCGGCGGGTGCAGCAGTATCGAGTTATGCACATCTGCCGCTATTTCATCCATTGTTTCCACATCTGTGGTCAGTGTTGATGAACAAAATTTAGTCTCTGAAAAGAAGGAATTTTCCCCCGACGAAGAAAATTTTCGGCTAGTTCCCTCCACGGCTAAGACTACCGAGTCAGAGTTGAATTTGGAGGAGGGAAAAGAAATTAAAAACAGCTCTGCATGCAGATCGATTGATCCCAACACTTCTTATAATGAAAGTAAACCTGTCCCTTGTGGTGCTGTTCAACCATCATCGGGAAGCTGTGAACCCAACACCAGTCCAGTCACCGAGGCGAGAAGCTCGCTAGTCTCTGTGAGGTTGGGAAGTCCAGCATGTGGGAATGAGCAGCCCCAAGCCAACAGTGAGCGATCGAGTCCACTTGCCCCCAAAGTCCCTTCTAATTCCCACGCAGCTACTGCCACAGTGTCTGAGTCGGACTGTTCCAGCGACCCTGGAAGAGGTCAGCTCTCCGTTGAAACTAGTTGTGTATCTCTCAGTACATCCTCATTTGTCAACTGCATCACCGAACCGGCAACTGTTGAGCAGACAGTTGCAGTTAATTCCACTGCAACGGTTACCACCGCCATGATATTTTTAGCCAGTTCTTCATCAGCTAGTCCTACCATTTCGAGCATCTCGTCGTCAGGAGCACCCAAAGTCGTCACCATTAAATCTTCTACTTTCACCGGCGCTCAAGCTTCTAACCTAACCCCACCTGTGGGTAAAGCTTTCAGACTTGTTTCATTACCAGAGAACATGGCTATGAGCCCGTCAGGGAGTCCTGTTAAGACACAACTGGTGACCTTTAAGCAACTCGTGCCTGCCTCCAGCGGCGCAAACCAGGCGAAGACTGGTCTCATATCTGCCATCAGTAGTAAATCTGACGACAGTCCTCCGTCTCTACTGAAGGCACAGCTGTTGGCGCCCCACTCGAATGCACACCACACGTACTCCTTCGTGTCTGGGGTGCATTCTAGCGAAGGCTCCTCACTCGCTGCTTCAGCTACCAATGGCGAGCAAGACAATCTCGACTTCGTGGGTTTTTCGAGCAGTTCTGTTGGTAAAGTACCGCCGCCTACCGCTAAAATTTCACAAATTATTACTCCAGAAAAGGATGACCTGAAAAGTGAAATTCTGTCTCCTACTGAAGATGAACCAAAGCCTTTAAGAGTACAGCCTCCTCTTTATACTTATGGAGGTAACAAAGATAGGAAAAAAGATTTCGAGAATGAAGCTGAAGAAAGAGAAAAATTGTCTCCCTCTTATAATGCAGAGAAAGACTCTGGAGAGACCCAAACTAAAGCTGAAACCACTTTGAAAGACTTGAAATCACACAAGCTTGACGATCCCCTATCGTTGTCTAAGAGCAAGAGTGGTCGAGATTTTGACGTGCTCACTATTGAAATTCCCGCTAACAACACGGAGCTGCTCGACGAGAAGCGTTTAACGCGAGCCACGCGCCACAGCGCACGCATTGCTAGCCCCAAGATCAACAGTTGTGAAGTGAGCCCCAAGTCGGCAGACAGAAGAAGTCCAGGCTTCCCTGTATGCACGACCAGTTGTAGTGTACCTCAGCCTCTGCTGCACCTACAACAGCCGCAGATACACATGGTGGTGCCCAGTAGCAGCTACAGCGTGAGCACCACCCTCACTCCTAGCATGAGCTCCTTGGCTAACTCGTGTGTGAGCATCAGTGGGCGTGTCCTGGCCAACAGTGGCAGCATCACGGTGACCAGCCTGTCCGGCGCTGCGCCCAAGGCAGCAGGGGGGACGTCCCCGACCGTGCCGCCTGCCACGCGAGGTGCCAACAAGAGAAGGCGCTACGAGTCGAGCGACAGCTCTGCTGCTGCGGGCCCTGCTGCCAAGCAGCCAAGGAGAGGTCGTCTGGCTTCCACGGAACCCCAGCACAAAATTCACAACACTAGACCCGCCGACCCAAATTTGAGATATGCAGGTAAGTTAGCTGTAAATGTTAGTAAGTTAGCTCTTTTGTTTGTTCTCAAGTGACATATTTTGAGCTTAGTGGTAATCTATTGTCCTCAGTGCGATAACACGCGTTACTTTCACGTTATGATGGAAAACTTAAGATGTTATAACAAAAAAAAATTTGTTTGCAATATGTTTTGGCCTCTGCTGCAGCTTGTAAATGGCAACAAAATGTTACGCTTTAGTCAACACCGCGGTCCTCTCCCTCGAGTTCAAAGTCACTCCTAGGCAATCACGTTAACTTATCATTGAACATTTAATTTTCTGATATTACTTAAGCTGACCAACACGCAGCCCTTGTCACACTCCCTACACTTACAGCGTGGTGTGCTGCACGCTTCCTATCTCCACTCCCGTGTTTAGAGTGAAAACTTTTACTGTATTCTGCAGCCTTTAATGAACCCAAGTACTGATAAAGTAATATTAATGATGATGTTTAGTAGCAATAGTTGTGTTAGTAATAGAAAGAGGCTAAGGAAAAAACACGAGGTCAGTTCATTCCTCGTGCATGGGTCACGAGACGGGGTCCAGAAAAGTGCATAAGTTCAATTGAATTATGTAATTGCAAAGTTTTCAGTAATGCTAGTTTAACATTGTACAGTGATAGGTTTTGACTTGGTGTTTTCTGTACTTTATATTTTATTCAACGATAAATCGAATGTTCAAGGATCGATTCAGTTTCATAGCATTTCTGTTCTTACTTCCGTTTAGTCAGTTAAAGATGTGGAGTCGGTATCGTAGGCGATACAGATACTGCATTTTAGACAAATGCTCAGAATTAGACTCGTCACCTAAACACATGCTGCTGCTGCTGCTGCTACTACTACTAAAACCACTGTCAAGTAACCAACGTTCGTGATATGTGACTGACGCTAGGCCTACCTGAAACCTAGAACTTGAGAATACGCGGCATATCTTCATTCCATACACCATCCTGACACTCTCCAACTTAGGTGTGCTGAACTTGTGTGGCAGGGTTAACACGTTACCTAAAATATCATTCTTAGGAACACGGACACAACACTCTACACGCTTTGCCACACGTCTATACCCAAGTTGCATGTAACCTGGTAGCACGTTTCCTGCGACGATGCTAATTTTCATGGGTAAAATGACCCAATGATTGGTGGCATCGCAGGAAACGTGTTATGCAAAACAAAAAACCTACAGGTGCAGACTCTAGTTCGTCTGAGGACGAAGAGGGTGCTTGCGGCAGCGGTGTTGTGGTGGTAGGAGTTGCCTCGTGCGTAGGGGAGGCCGCAGCTGCCGCGGCCGCTGTGAGCACAGCGACCACCACCGCCACCACGGAGCCCTCCTCTGCTCCCATCTGCTCCGCTCAGGGCAAAAGGCGCACTCTTTCCCTCACAGCCAACGACGATGATGAAGAATTAAGGTACCCTACCTCAGCCCTAAAGTAATCAACTTATTTTTTAAATGGACCAAATAATACGTGGACACTCGTTCATATCTCAGGCACTCGAGTGCTTATTCTCACCCTAGTTTTAAACGAAGCTTTATGAGAATTTAAGGTGAGTTAAATCTGATGGTCTTCAGGAATGCACGTGGTTCTTAGACAGTTAATTACAACTTTCGAGAAACAGTCGAGGTTCACTACGGCTTCTTCATCGCATTGATGAGAAATTCAGCATTGTTTCTTTAAACTGAAATGCAAGTACTCAACTACAGCTCGGTTGAAATTCTCAAAGTTGTCAAATGGTGCAATGAAGTCGCGGCTGCGAAAAACAAGTCGAATTTCATGCATCAATGGTGGGTACTTTTATGGATTGTTACCGCGACTGCTAGGCCAGCCTACAGAAGGGATTTCACCATCTCCCCTCTCTCTAATGTTGTAAGCCGAGCTGTGAAGTCATAAATAAGACTATTTTCGGGACTGGTGGACTTAATTGCATTTTGAAAATGAGAGAATTTGAACGTCTGGAAGACACACGTGCCAAAAAAATTCTGAAATAGATGATTCACCGTCCTATTTTCAAACCATTTAAGGATGCCAAAACAAGTGTAATCGTCCGTTAGAGAGTTTCTTAACGATTCGTTGCGCGTTCCTTCCTCTTGCAAGCGAACGAAGGCTGGCCATTTGCTCGGCACTACAGCTGAGGTGTTCTAGCTGCTCCCTCGCTCAGGATGCGTGTTCTCATCGATGGAAACTGCAGGCATTCTTTAGATTGCCGAAAAAAGCTTGGTTGGCTGATATCTGTCGAGCCTTTTTTGAATGTACAGCAACTCTGAAATATATTTGTTGACGGAAAAGTTTACAAGGATGATGGAAGTATGCGGCAATGGGATTTGTTTTTTCCCATTCTATTCATTTTAAAAGCTTTGTACGAATGTAAATTTGTAAAGTGAAATGTGTTAGTTTTTCTTATATTTCTGCAGCTAATGAGATTATGTAAACAATTCGTATCATTTTTCTGTTATTAGAACTGAGAATGATGAAAAGAGTACAAGAATATGTATATATTTTTAATGCATTTACTTATTTGCCAACATCTTGACCAGAAACATCACATTCATGCTCATTCCTCGACCCTTCATAATAATTCATAGTAGTATGGAAGCTTTGATACTTAATTAGATAAAATTATGGTGTCCGGATTGAAGTCATCCATGTCCTCCATGTACCTAAACCCTGTGATGCGTCGCTGCCGACTGAGAATTCAAGCCAGTGGACCCCTCAGCAAACTGCTGAGAGACTTTGAAGTTTATATTTTGCGTGTTGATGCCCGAGCAATTCTTATTTTCTGGTACTTTTGTTAGATGATTGTACTTGACCCATTGAGGTCCGTACTCTGATTCTCGCAGTGTTTCGGGAGACTTGAAGTGACTTACTCTGTGACATTAATTAACGTAAAGTTTCCTAGCACGAATAGGGTCCACATTTGCTGTTAGGTAACCATTCTGGTGGCAAAGCGACCTTAAGCAATTAACTCGTCACGGCAGTGCGGCGGGAGCTCTGATAAATTCATTTGTGGTAGCGCTCATGTCTTTCTTCGAGTTGTTGGTCAGCATTTAATATTTATCTAACTTTTGCAATAGTCTGAGGTCGGGAATGTACGTGAGGTAAAGGCGGTGAAGCAACTTTGGCTATTTTACTTGCTGGGCGTTGTGCCGTGCCCTCGTGTATGTATTAACGGCTCCCACAACCTGCATTCCATAGAAAGTGTTAGAGGGTCTCGCAAGGTACGAGGTCTCAAATTAGGAATTACTCCTCTTTAATGACACCTACTCAAGATAGGTATTAAAGTTAGGTTACTTAAGTTTCTCTATCCTATGCCATAAAAACTGGGGAGCACTGTTAGGTTATCTCAGCTGTAGACTAGTCTTTGGGACTTCTTTCATGCCCATTTATTTCTTTTAATTTTTACGCCTTTTTCACTATCTATTCTTTTTCTTTTCGTTCTTTACCTGCTGTTTCTATGCACAGGTGATTGTGTGTGGGAACACACCTTGTGCATGGATTCCCCGTTTTCTAGCCAATATTAAATGGTCTCTTTTCTTTCGGAACGACGTAGCCTGAGTCGCTGAAACGCTGCAACCTATGCCACTGCTGCCACTCGTTAATGACACGTTTTGTGTTGCTAGTTCCATTTGTTTGATGAAAAAATCATGCTTTGGTATTCGATTGCGTGTACCCACACGCTGGATGAACCCTCAAAAATGAAAGGTTTTCCCTCAAAGTTTAGCCTTGTAGTCCCGAAGTTGACCTCGATCATTACCGAAGTTTTGCGGCTCAATTTTATGTTTCTTTGTTCTTGTGTTCCTCAGATCTGCTTCTCGCAATCGGACCAACGGAACCCGAAGTCGTGGGAACTCTACTTCGAGCAACAACGGAGGGCTACCTAACTGTAACGCAAGTCCGTCGACAGCGTCACCCTCTGCTGCAGCCTCAGTGACGCGCGCGGCTGCTGCCGCTGCTGCTGTTGACCCTAGCGGGTGTAGAAGTCCCAACGCATCTCCGCACACTCCCACTTCTTCCATTTTTCCTAGCATGGCTGTCAGTAACACGGTGACAACAACGAGTAGCAGTAATATAAACAGCAATGTCGAGGGAGACACTCGACCTCCAACTCCTTCTCGAAGATCTGCTCCTGCAACGCGAGCGTTCTCTCAGAATCTCTCGAGCGGCGACGCCCCCCCTCAAGATGTCAATAGCACGAATATCACAGACAGTCCACCGATTGAAAATAGAGCTGTTCTACTTCAGCCCGCTGGCGAATCCACCACGGTCGAAAGTGAAACGCCTGCTTTAGAAAACCTAGCCCCTACATCTGAGGCTGAGCCGAGCTGCAACACGCACAGTAAGCCTTGTGCTACGAATGCGGTCGTCAACTCTGAGAGCACTGAAGACAACCGAGCAAAGGACGGCGTTATTGCGAGGGAGACCCGGGGCGCCGCGGTGCAAAGCGTCAAGCACCAGCCTCCTGCCGCGGCGGTGCCGACTGCCGCTGCCGCGTCCAACAACAAAACCAATAGTAACAATAACAATAATATTACCAACGCTAACAATAACAACAGCAAAAGCGAAGACAGTGACGGCATTGCTGCGTCTGACAACCGACGGAAGACCCGCAGTGCTGCTGCAGGTGCGTGCGAGTAACCCCCTTGTAACCTCTTCTAGCACGAGGGTGTTTGGAAATGGAGGCAACGTGTTGCGATATATGGGTCCTAATTCTCTCGCTCTTAATTGGACTAAGAGTTCGAACACAGCTATTTTCATTTGATGTGATACGTCAGTAAAGATTAAAACAAACATGAGAGGATAGCCCTTGCTTTGCTGAAGTTTATTACTTATATCTGTTTGTTACGAAAACAAGTAGGCTATTTTTGCATAGTTTGTATACTTCTGGGGCGAACGTTTCTTTTCAGCAATTTAGGGTAGAAATATTCAATTATTGAATTACCTTTTCAACTCCGATATGTTCAGAATTTTTTGTTAGTAGTGAAATGACTAAGATATAGTTTCTGAGGCGTCGCCAGAACTTGAATTTCTTGAACCTATATCGTTTTGTGGTGACGCAGTCCAGTCTTCGGGAATGGGAGTGCAAGTTTTCTTTTAATTGACCTTAGCTTCTTGCTGTTGCAGCTAGGAGGAAGTGCTGGTGTACGGGAGTTTTGTGGTCGCTTTGAGGGCCACTAATCCAGTCTCTCCTTAAACGCTGACGCGAGAAGTTGTACCGTGTGTCTTGTTCTTGAAGAGAGGGAAGTTCAAGCACTTCAATCTAAGGGTTGTGTAGGCCAATATTGGCCCCTAATCCAGCCAAACACACCTCTTTGCTGCGAAAAGGTGTTGGATGGTTGACACTTGAAGAATAACTGCGTTTTCATTGACATTCATGCCACTCAAGTCTTCGGTTTTAAAAATCGTTTAATAAATGCTTCAATGAATACATTTTGTAATCTACCATAGGTGTCAAGTGTTTACATAAGTATATCTTAAAAGACAATGAGGTCCCGGAACCTTACATTGACTGGACAAAACATTAGCGAGTCCCTAGAAAGAGAGAGGATGGTATTTGATGTACACGGAGACCACGTCGGAGTTCTGAGGCCGACGTGTTGTACGGAAGATGGACGTTGTTTAAAGAGCATAATAACTATTTTTAACTTCAAACGCGCTGTTAATACGGTAATTTGTTTTAAGTTCACCAAAACACAAAATTGTTGTTTGCAGTTGAACTAAAATTGACTGAAATTAAATGCTCTAAAATAATTCCTTAATAAGGAGCCTCATCCACGCTCAACTTCCTAAATCCCAGCTCAGTTTACGAGGTTCTTTTAAGCTGGCAAAATATTTTTATTGGTTTTGTCTCTCTTTCAAGAATTCATTGCTAAAACCGCGGTGGTCGAGCTCATAATTACTGAAATAAAGTATCAATGCATAACTAAAATAGAAGTGGTATTACAATGACCCCACTCATGTGATGATATAATTTTATTTCTAATTAGCAAAAAATTCACATTCATTTAATGTTCTACTACGTGTTCTTTTCACTGCATATATCATTTTAGATGTGATCATCAAAAATGTGTTTTATTTATTTCAAATAAGGGTTTCTTTTAGATTCTAAACGTTTATTCATTTTGCCTGTTCGTATTGGTTACCTATGCCTGTTTCATTGAATTAATCCGATAGAATTTTCCGATGTGTTCTATATTGAGGAGCAGAGCAGAGGGTGAAGGAGGAGCGGGTGCTGGCATGCAGATAGTTTGCTCTCTTGAATTACTGAATGTCTGCCACCTACTCGAGAGAGTACGTAGCATCAGCTGCCGTGGCCAGGAGAATCTGTTCTGGGTTAGAGTTAGCGCTCATTTTCCATTTTTCTCATTCAGTTGTACTTTCTGAAAGTCTCCCATCAACCTCCCTGGCTTAAGGAAAGATACCGTTTTCATTTTGTCACGAAATAATCTTCGTGAGCATGAACTTCGCGCCCGCACAAATATATATGAAGTCAAAGACACATTCGTGATCAACCGTGTTGCTTTTGTGAGACAGAGAGGGTCAGTGTACGGCTTCAGTTACTTTCCTGTACGGCGGCGCTGCATCGATGAAAAAAAGTTTAAAACGTGTCCAAAATCGATGTGTGACTCGTTACATCTCGTCTTTCTTTATTTCTTTTGTGGTTCCGTCCTTCACGGCTGAATAGATGAAATGACGCGTGTCCCCGTTTGTTTGCAGCTCCTGAAGAAGGCCTCCACAAACGACGGCGCGTGTCGAAGGACAAGTAGCAGAGAGCGTCTCCTGCTCAGTTAGGCTACGCCGTCCTCTGCCAACAGAGACAGACCGTCTGATCATCCTGCACCCCTCCGCCACATGTCTGCACAACCCGTGTTCAGCTCCCCTAACTCTTGTGTGCGCTCCAGCGTCCGAGTGCTCGTGAACAGTCACATTGGTTTCATGAAAATTTACTCTGTTCTTAGCATGCACCTTTGAATTAGACGAAAAAAAAACTCCCGTACTGATGTTTCGAGTTCAGCTTGACCATACAGCGCATGTACCCACGCCAGTGTTGTTCTTTGAAACAATTTGAAACAATTTATTACCACAAGTGTTACANCTTGTGGGCCCGAATAAGTTCTATGACTTCTAGGGCATCCTAAAGGGCATCTTCTTGCGATTGTTGTGCTCTTGTTAATGCAATACTATATTTTTATCCGTACTCATGTTTCGAATTGAATGGCAAGAGTACGATTTGATTCTTTCGGCGCTTTCAAATCTGTTCATCGGTGTCGCTGGACATGGTTCGATTTAGACCGATTGGACTTGGTGCTCAGTGTGTGAGGGCCGCAATTTGAAACATCAGTACGCATAATTTTTAGACGATTTCGGGCCTCTGCAGAGTTTAACAACTCACATATGTGTTCACGAAAGTTTTTCCATCATTAGAGGTCTGTGTCTTTTCTGAAACGGAATGTCTTGCACTTGTTGCTTTAAAACAGATGTGATAATCGCTTACTGAACTCACTTCAGGCAGTTATGAATGTCATAAATTGATGTCGACCAATTCTTTTTATGTCCTGGGCAACTGAACAGCACGCTTACACAATTAGACGCGACAACTTAGTGCAAAGTGTTTGAAGATCACTCGTTTCGTGTAAGAGAATGGGTTCTGAAGCTCGTGGTAACCTTGATTGACTGTTTTCATGGTGAATATATGAGCGATCTTTGAATGCCTCCCTATGTGTTCAGTTCTTGTAGCACTTCACGGTGTAACGTGCAGTAACCCAGGATGTAATGGGCACCACGCTGGTTTTGGAGGCCCAGGAGTGAAGGTTCACGTCTGGCGGACGGGTGACGTCTTTGTTGCGGCGTTGATGGGACTGCTTTCTTTGGCGGCGCCGACGGTATTTTAGCGTCAAAGTAGAATTACAGTATTATATAATTGTGTGCAATATGACCAGGTAGAACAGGGTGTTATTAGTAGCCTGCTGTGCTGTTGCTGTTCAGTCGTTTGCCACAGTAGAGCTTGCATCTTCAAACTTACGCTCAAAGTGTTCTCGATTCCTTCGTGCATATCGTCACCTCCAATGCCGTGGGTGTCTATGAAATAGATCGCGTCGGCCATTCTCAGGCGTACGAGCTGCATTAGAAGTTCGCAGGGGTGCACGCGCAGTGGCACCGGGACATCTGTACAAGTCCAGGTTTTTACAATTTTTGTGGCAACGCGTAGTAGGAGTGTGCTGGAGCACTCGTTTCCTGCGACACGTCATCAGCACGCGTTCTCTCATACTTACCACCGATGATGCAGTGAAGAATGGTTCTTTTAAAGGAACTCTTCCCTGTCTCAGATGTCTCTTTTATATTCTTGTTTATATTTAGTTTTTTAGCAACTGGATTTGTTTGTTCTGGATTTTTCTTGAAACGTAAAAGCTGTTTTTTTTAACTCTGGTCGTTTTCTCTGACCGGTTATGTTCGGTCTCTCTTTATTTTTATTGTTCTTTCGATGGCCATGTTAATGTTAACTCCATTTGGGCATGAACGAGGGTGTGCGGCGTGACTCCGCCCACTCGAGTTGGATCTGTTGTTCTCTCATTACTTGCCTTGCGGGCCTGACGTGTCGTAGAGGAGTGTAGACGTGTCCTGGCACTACGCGCTCGTGTGTCCTACCGTCTAGGACGATGGGGTCACCAAACTTTTTTCACAGTGGGCCGGATAACTGA
>VOMN01011186.1:0-20992 GCA_014899125.1 Orchestia grillus
CATGAGCGGGGTGGGATATTGCGATGGAAATTATGTGAACATGGGTTAGGGGATATTGTGGTGGATATTATGGGAACATGGATAAGGGGATATTGTGGTGGATATTACATTTCTACACCGGACGCACTCACTCAGCAAGCCATCGCTCGCTCCGCAAGGTTGACAGACCCTATGGGTTAATCAGCAGTTAGCTTTTTATTAAAAATAAACACGTATGAACTTAACGTAGTAGAGCTTCCTAATGAGCGGATGGCAAGATTTACGGATGACATCACTCATGGGACACAAAGTAACTGGAAGACAGAGAAATGAGGAATTTTTTACTTTTTTTACTCTAAAAACTTCTTCGGCAGCAATCTGCGATAATCAGGATATAAGTTTGTGGCTCTCTTCAGATCAATAGAATTTAATTCCACTTAAAACATCGTTAGGCATTGCAATCTACTACCATCGCCCTGATTCAGAAATATTACCAAGAAGTATCCAGAAAAAAGACGTCATGGAAACTCAATCTTCGTGATGACAGCACACACAGAGATCGGCCACACCGCACTGTCTATGCGTGATCTTTTGTCATATTCCGAATACCTATTCAAGTTGCTATTGACGGGAATTGATACCGATACTCCAGTATTAAATTTAGCATAAAACTAGAAAAATCCGACACTGATAAAACTGGAAAAATCCGGCACTGAGATTCGCGAACCGATTCTTTAGGGATTCAAGTTTTTGAGAGGTACTCATTTTATCGAGCGGTCCAGCGGCTATTGAGGACAACGGTCATTCCAGGAAGCTATTGACCTCGGAGACTAACGAATACATTTTCAACATGAACTAACTTAAAACATGTTCATCACATCTAATCTAACTTGCCCACCGGGACATCTGTATAGTTAGGAAATAGTTTTTAATGTTATCTACTTTATATGTTTCTCGATAAGGCGGCGGAAAAATTGGACTGGACAGTCAAGAAATTTACGAGTGCTCTGACGAGATCTGGGCGATAGCAATGATCCGTCAAAAGTTCCCCGTAGATCGACTGAACTATACCGAATTCAAGTACAGTTGTCGCTCGTATAAAGAAACTTTATTCTCAATTCCAACACAATTGACGTACTGTACATCGTTGGATTTTCAATGCCTGTAATTATAATTAATCAATAATTATTGACGAGTCGAGTGACGTGAAGAATGTGAGGTTTGAGCTTTCCTTTTCCAAAGGAAGCACTCCGTGGTTCCGTGAAAATCAGTCTGCCTCAGCCCGGATTCGAGTCCGTACTTCCCAACTGTAAACCTAGCACGGTCCCGCTACGCTATGGAGCCCAGTTATTGTTTTGCACTAAAAAACGAGGCAAAATAGGTCCTGACGCACTCAATAATAGACTAAAACGCGCGCATTATTATTATTAGTAAGTTTACAGCTTCCTCGTAACATGGAATGCGATCTCGCGAGACCAAAAAGAAGTGATCATCAAGTATGTAATTTAGAAAAGTGGAATCTATGCACAGATGTGTTCCCACGCAAGATCCCTTGCGCATAGAAGCAGCAAGTTAAGAAAGAAAAGAAAAAAGGTAAAGAAACACATGCGGTGAAGGCTTGAAAATGATAGAAGCAGAGTTGGGCGCGAAAGCTAGAAGTTCTGAAGGCCTATGTAGAGCTGAGGTAACCTAACAGTATCCCCGTGAGGACGCCAGTCCCAATAGCATAAAATAGACAAACCTGACCAACCTATCCCTCCCTACTGGCTATGGCCTATCCTATACCCCTAACTAGACTAAAATGTGTGTAAATTAGTCCGATAATTATATAATGCTTGACATATAGGCAATATCGCACTATGTTTTAAAACCTTCAAGCACTTGACAGTTAAAATGAGATCTAATTCTAAAATTTGAAATCGTGCACTGAGATCGACCAAGCTGGACATATTGAGGGACCCCAATTCTCCGGAAGTCGGACGGGACGAGGTCCGTCGACGTGAGTGTTAGTTGTGATATGAAGATGACATAAAACGCTCATATCATTTTTTAAAACTTACGCTCTGTTCCTCTAAGGCATTCGACATCAACCGATTCAAAATGATCTGAAGTTCACGCACTCGATAACTGAATTTCTGACCAAAGTGAAAAAATAGGAACCTTCAAGTGTCGAAAACAATATCCGAATCGTACTGCACACCTCAACAAGAAGGAACAGAAACACAGTGAGATGAGTACAATAACACTACAGTGCCTGGAATTTGCCTATTCCGGCTTCAAACCATACATTACCGCAAGTGTTACAACATTTACATATTACAGACATGAATTTCTTAACACCTTTTTAATTTACATTTTTAATTATAGCAATTTGTGGCTTGAATAAGATCAGAGACGGGTAGGGTATCCTGTAAGACCGTATGTAAAGCAGACATTTATGCGCCTCAAACAGAACGCAAACTCCCTAGAGCTTCGGAAGAAATGAAATTAATTAATAAAATCTTGAGCATGATTGAAGTTGAATGAATATCACAAGACAACAGCCCATAATCCGTCAGCGTCCCAGAAAATAGATGCTTGTGAAAACCTTCCCATTTTCACACCAGAGAGAAATGTTCGTCTTCTGCTTGCTTTGCATTATCCTAATATACCTAACCATCAAATAAATGTACACATATTTAAAACTTTGTAGTATAAGATAAATTTTGCCTTTTCTTATTTGATAGAATTCCGGGGCCTATAATAATTCCAGTGCATTTAGTAAGGTAAAGTAATTCCAGCTAGTAAAGTAAAGTAATTCTGGCACCTATAGTAAAGTATAGTAATTCCGGCTAGTAGAGTAAAGATGTCAATGTCTTTAGTAAATTAATTTCGGCTGGTAAAGTAAAACTAAGAACTCATCCCGCCTGGAGAAACAAAAAACTGTACAGGTGAAATTTAGCTCTCGCAGCACCCAGCGGGATCGAGGTGAGCGCAGCAACACTCGGCAGAGCTCAGTAACTTGAGCCCATTTTCATTTCTCAAGCCAAATGAGGCATCGAGGCCTTCATTTTACGTCCGGCAGACAAGCGAGCGCCTGTAAGTGACAGCTTCCTCTCACAGCCTCATTCTTTCCCTCTCTTTCACTCCCCTCGGCGAGAAAAACACGGCCAGCTGCGGTCTTTAGAATGTAACATTATGCTAACCAAGTTCCGAAGGTTTGATAAACGCATATCCAATACTGTATAATCCACTCATTTAACAATACTCCGCTAGCAAAGTTTTGAAGCTATGAAGACGTCACGTTCAACACTGTGTAGTCAAGTGAATCATTTTCCATGGCTCTAGTGGATTGTAAAGCAAACACGTCACTGGCGTGCCGTGCCGGTGGTTCACTCTAGTTCCTCCTAAAGGCGAGTGTTGCAACGATGAATCGAGAACTTTGGTACTGTTTTTTTTTTGCCATTTTAAAACTATTCGTCGCATACAAAACGAAACATTGAAATTTAGTCATCTCATCAATTTCAACTATACGAAATTTAGTCAATCCAGAAGACAAATCTACATTGTTCAAGTAAATGAAATCGCGGTCAACATACTGACGGCTAAATGAAATCTACGAGTTGTGCAACGAAACCGAAAAGTAGCCTTACAAAACGAATCGAAGTCGAATGAACCTGAAGAGTTAATTTCATTTCAATATTATTCAAAATGAACTACAGAAAACTTTATCTACCACGGTCGTAAAAGACAGAAATTCACACACAACACTTAGGACTATACGCTCAAAATCATTAAATGAATTGGGATACATCCAGCCGCCTGAATAAATCGGCATTCATTCGACATAGCGCACGACCAAAAGCAAACTCACAAAATATACAAAAAGAATGACGAAAAGTACATGAATAAGTGGTTAAATATAATCATAAATCCCACGTGCCCATGCGAGAGGCAACACTGGGTATCAGGTATTACGATTCAGGCATCACCCAAACAAGCACAGTGTACTCGACTAGACCGGCAAAGTCGCGGTCAAAAAGCACCGATGCACCACGCGAACAACCAAAGTTAGGACGGGAAAATATCGACGTACTCGTAAAGACAGACGGGACCGAGCACACTGCCGAATTTCTGGAGCGGCTTCCGATCTCCCGACGGAAATAGGGAAATAAACTTGCGGTAAATGTGGAGGAAATGATGGAGTGGGGCGCTGATACGATTACAAGCCTCCTCAAGAAAAGTAAGTAGCGCATCGGTTCCGAAACTGTAACTGGTGAGTAAATTGAGATTTACAGCAAAGGTAAACGCTCTTTGACAAAAGAAACACGAGAGCAGACGGTAAATTTGAAGTAATGCAAAATAAGAGACAATTCAGGTAGAGATAGATCACAATTCAGGTAGAGATAGATCACAATTCAGGTAGAGATAGATGACAAGTGAGGTAGAGGTTGATGACAAGTGAGGTAGAGGTTGATGACAAGTCAGGTAGAGGTAGATGACAACTCTGCGAAAGATGTGGAATGAAAGGTAAGAAAATAACAATTTCTGACAGTAATCCCGTTAGCATAAAATTTCTGAGAATACGCACAGTTGAGGTAGACAGCTTATCCAAGTTTCAGAATAATAACCAAAAAATCTTTCAAAATTATTGAGAGGAAACGAATAAAATCAATACACAAATCAAATGAATTCTGCAAAGAGATTGTAGTTGTGTCGATTTAGTGAATTTGCAGTATTGTTAAAATGTTGTACGGATATAGAACGCGACAATGATGTAGTGAACATAAGAAATCATGATAACTTTGAACAGGGACTTAATTATTGAACCGAGGAAAGGACACCATCAGCCTTCAGCAGCATCACGTCGCCACCCTGCAACACCGCGTAATCCATAACACGTTTCAGCTCTCGGTAATTATCTACAACGATTGTTCGGAAAATCACTTTGAATTGAAATTGAAGAAATTAATAAAAATGAGCATGCCTCCACTAAGTTTCATTAACAGGAAATGTCTCACCGCGGCACGCCTCCGGACCGGTGTGTCTTCAAAATATATGATTTCTAAATTGATCATGAGCGTACATTTGTTAGCAATAACATTAACATTGATTACGCATAGGCCTTTCGTATTGCACGTGGAGCGAGTTAGACCAAGAAAGAGCAAGTTAAGAACAGAGAGGAAGAAAGGGCACAAAAGGGATAGCAAAGAAGGTAGGAAAAAATGAAAAAAGCGTGTTTGAAACAAACCTGAACGTCCGAGCCGTGTTTGAAACAAACCTGAACGTCCGAGTCGTGTTTGAAACAAACCTGAACGTCCGAGCCGTGTTTGAAACAAACCTGAACGTCCGAGTCGTGTTTGAAACAAACCTGAACGTCTGAGCCATGTTTAAAACAAACCTGAACGTCCGAGCCGTGTTTGAAACAAACCTGAACGTGCGAGTCGTGTTTGAAACAAACCTGAACGTCCGAGTCGTGTTTGAAACAAACCTGAACGTCCGAGCCGTGTTTGAAACAAACCTGAACGTCCGAGCCGTGTTTAAAACAAACCTGAACGTCTGAGCCGTGTTTGAAACCATTTTTGAACGCATGCCCTATTCCAAGACGCTTCAGCTGTGCACAATGCCTGAGACCCTTATTGCCCTTCCTTCAATCCACTGAACGCAGGCGCTTCTGTTCTCTGTGGGCGAACGCAGTTACGCAATGAACGCAAGCACTTCCTCGAACGCAGAACGAAGTTGTAGGTAATTACATTTCCACAGAAAAAAAATGAAATAAGAAAGCTGGTTTCAGATTTACATGTGCTCATCTTCTTTTTCATCTTTCATGTTGTAAAAACAGCAAGGAAACAAATATATTTTCTCAAGAATTGTGGGTTCAAATTCTTAAGGTAACACTAACTAGAATTATTCAGACACCACGAAGAGTAAGTTTACGAAAACATTAATACAAATAAATAGATAGATAGGTAGGTGTAAGAAAACGCGTATACAATCAAAGTAAGAAGACGTTCGGTATAAGTGATGAACATTAGTGGTGAGTACATTATCCTAACAAAATTTTAAATAGTTACATGAATACTAAGCCAGCGTTCAATTCGACAACCGAACCGTAAAAATTGAAACTCGAGAAACGAAAAAGCAATTTGGAATGACACTACAAATAAACGAACATCAGGTCAAGTTTACTCTTGATACCAAAGTGGAAAAAATGCACCCTAAAATATTAAGAGCTTTACGCAAAGCGCCACCCGGCAATCAAAGAAAAAATTGGAACGAGTCGTCATTACTCCTCGGGACACGATTTTCGTTCCTGGCAATCACGCGTTATTCCCCAACTCTTTTTGCAGCACGACAATGGAAAAAGCCTATTTTTCCTCTGAAAGTTTGCCTCTGCACAATACTCGTGCCGAATTTTCCCAGGTATAATACAAAAGAATATTGAAGAAGGGCAAATGTGTGAATTCGTTGACCGATCCACAGGAGCAAAGCTCAAACGTTATTCTTTTTTCATTATTTAGCGACGAAGAAATGTGAGACTTGGGTTATAATCCAGGGCCAAGTGAAATTTTGTTCTATAGTATTATTATAATTGTTACTATTAGTAGAATTATGATAGTTACTCTATTAGAAATCACTGAAAAATAGTTTCAGTTCAAATTTCAATCTCAGGTTCATTTTTATTTCACATGGTAATATTTTTACGAGTTATAGAAGCCATGCTACGTAACTTGGGAATCCTTCTTATAAAGTGAGTATCGCTGCGTCCCCAAGATGGATTTTAAGACAATCTCCTTCGGCGTATTTCTCTGAGGGGGAGAAACTCAAAAGAAAAGATGGTATTTTATAGTACACACGACTCTATGATCAGTCGTCGAGCAAATGCCCACGCCCACAAACTCGGCTCATAAGCTCCTTCCGCTCCGCAGTTCCGGACCAGGAAGTTCAAAAAATTGGTGCCGAGAGCAAACAGCATTCAGGGGACACAAATATCTGCTGCATGTTATTTTGAGGCGCAGGAAATAACGGTCAACGATAGAAACACCTAGCTGAGTGACTCAACTTCTTCCAATCGAAGAGGAAAATATTTTTCAATTCCATTGTAAATGGAGCTTAATGAAGCGTTCTCTGTAGCGGTATAAAAGAACTGTCAGATTAAAATGCATGATGTCTCTCACGACATCATAATCCCTGAGGTGTTGGCAGCGTCATGTCCCTCACGTCCCCACTGCCTCGCCAATTAATGATTAGTAACATGTGTGATAGGAACATTTGTTATAACCTAACATGGTCGTCATCGATATAATCCATCATCGACAGGGTCCGTCATCGGCATAATTCATCATTAATAGAATCCGTCATCGGCACAATCCATCATTAATAGAATCCGTCATCGGCATAATCCATCATTAAAAGAATCCATCATCAACATAAAATATTTGTACCGTAATATTCACAAAGATATCACCACCACCTTATAAATTCAGAGGTAGGCACAGCACGTAAAATTAAAATTTCTCAACCCATCATAGAATTGATGACGGAGTAGAAAACCATTCGCAACAACTCGTCGTGGATCATCACGTTCTGATGACACTAAATCTGAAAACTTGAAAGTACCATCGAACGTAATAGTTCAATGAATTTTTGACAATGAAATAACGGGAAGAATGCATGATCAGACCTTCTATTCAGCTGTGGTGCTGATCTCATCTATGAAGCATCAAGAGCAACAGACTTCTACAGGGCGTGAAGTTGTGCCAGGAGACTAAATAATCAACACGATGAAGAATAGGGACTTCGTGAAAATGAACACGTACGAAGAAAGTAAATGTTAAAGACACTAGCAAAGAAAACACGCGAGGACAATGACTAAATTAGGTACTAATGAAGTGAACAGATTTGAAAAAGGACGTGAATATGGAGCAGACGAGTACATGACGCCTCAGGAGGGAAGGTCGCGCCGTTAAAGAGCATATCGCCAGGCCCAGGTCAAGTGAGAGGATTTTGTGACTGTCGGCAGCGTGCAGCGGCGGCCGCAGTTGTCGTACGCCGCTAGCAAGCGCCAGAAGTGACGGAGCTCCAGCAGCACGGATCGATGGGAGACTACCTCCGGTCGAGAATTAGCCACGAGTACGGGTGTAGACTGGCGGCATCTGGGAGGCGTGTTCGCATATTTCATTCATAACAAGTCCCGAGAATTGAAGTGTAAAATTGCAACCGAGTCTGTGAGTTAGTCTGCTTCTAGCGAGATCGAATCTAGCAGACATCCAAATGCAGGAAAATCCGACGGAGTTTTTTCGGAAGAATCATGAAGAAGAATTCAAAATCGAGTCTTTCTTTTACTAGGAAATCAATTCGGATATTTTCTATTCTGATTTAAAAACTAGTTTGGTGAACGATGCCATCAATGACGTGTCTGGAGACGAATTTTTCATCCTTCGTTCATTCTAAAGATATAAAGATATGATAGTAAAAATCTGATATTGAAACAAATGGTCCCACATAAAACTTGAGAGACTGGCTTCCGAGCTATCATCATTTCTCTTTATCACTCAGTTGAACTGAAGAGGAAGAACAGTGTCTGAAGCACTGCGAATAAAAATGCAATTCTTTTTGCGCCATTCCAGAGGCATCAACACTTGAAAACGGTCTCACCTGAAACAACCTACGACCGAAAAACAAATTGATGGAATACAAAATTTAATCATTCTCAATTCCAGAAAAACAAAATAAACTTTCAAACCTTGAAACTTGAAATACGTTTTCGTCTCGCTATGACAGTGACGACCATGAAGAATTACCTTCGTGAAATAGCGTATGGAGTTACATGTACGGAATTTTCTTCCTGAATTCCAAACACCTGAATTTGAAAGATGACAGCCAGACTTTCCAGTTTTTGGACTGTATTCAGCACATCAGGACGCGGGTTTTTTTTATCGCGAGCGTAGATGTTCAAATTTGATCAAACCTCGACAGTTGCGTCCTTTGCGTCCAACTAAGCCCATTATAATGGGTCGATGCGTTGCTAGGCTGGTGATCCGAGTTTTTAAGCTCAAAAAGTGTTGATGGTATTAGAG
The DNA here is from genome assembly GCA_014899125.1 of Orchestia grillus. Taxonomy (NCBI): domain Eukaryota; kingdom Metazoa; phylum Arthropoda; class Malacostraca; order Amphipoda; family Talitridae; genus Orchestia; species Orchestia grillus. The sequence goes on from VOMN01011186.1 coordinate 9,039, forward strand.
CGCGGGAGAAATTTTAGTACTTACAGTATTGTAGTAGGGAAAAATCGTAGTAGTGACAGTACTGTAGTAGTGACAGTACTGTAGTAGTGACAGTACTGTAGTAGTGACAGTACTGTAGTAGTGACAGTACTGTAGTAGTGACAGTACTGTAGTAGTGACAGTACTGTAGTAGTGACAGTACTGTAGTAGTGACAGTACTGTAGTAGTGACAGTACTGTAGTAGTGACAGTACTGTAGTAGTGACAGTACTGTAGTAGTGACAGTACTGTAGTAGTGACAGTACTGTAGTAGTGACAGTACTGTAGTAGTGACAGTACTGTAGTAGTGACAGTACTGTAGTAGTGACAGTACTGTAGTAGTGACAGTACTGTAGTAGTGACAGTACTGTAGTAGTGACAGTACTGTAGTAGTGACAGTATTGTAGTAGTGACAGTATTGTAGTAGAGAAAATTGTAGTAGTTACAGTTTGTAGTTGAGAAAAATTATAGTAATGACAGTATTGTACTAGTGAAAAATTGTAATATTGACAGTATTTAAGTATCGTATTGTAGCCGAGGGGAAAGTTTAAGTAGGACTGAGGGGTCCCAGGACTGAGGGGTCCCAGGACTGAGGGGTCCCAGAAGTATTCAAGGGTTTGGAGATCTCACTAGTCGTCAGCTGTAACTCAATGTACCGTATCCTAAATAATAAACGTATACATTCACTTCAAATCCCATTTTCATAAGATGCTAGTTTTAGATAGAAAGCTAAAGGCAGACTCGCCCCCAAAATCAAATTGCGGTACCGAATTAACCATTTCCCCTCGCATAGAAACCATTAGAATACAAAATCAAACCCGAAACCACAGGCCTCGACGAGGCATTCGGCAGAGTACTGCTGGCAAGAACAAGTGTGTCAACATAACGTTAATATCAAACGGTTTGATTACGTCACACGCTCTGCACAACGTTCAGGCAGAGCGGGAAGTGCCGTAAGCGGAAGCCTGCTTGCAAAAGGCAACTCGATCTGCTAATTCTACAAAAGCAGTGGTCGGTCTCCAAATTCGGGTCAAATTACGCATGATGGAGTAATTTAACAACTTTTCAGGAATCATACCGGGTTGACAGAAAAAAATTACCGATTATGAAAAAATTATTCAACCACGAAGACGAGAATTCCTCAACGAGTTTGAAGCACGCAACGATCCGTCGTCTCACGTATGTTCTCGACATCTTAGTGTTAAGTGATGCCCTAAAAGTTTCTGCAGGATGCCCTAGAAGTCATAGAACTTATTCAGGCCCACGAGTAGCCATGTATAAAACTATCCCTTGTAATGGTATGAAAAATCAAATGTCTGTAATATCTTTAAATGATGCAACACTTGTGGTAATAAATTGTTTCCAATTGTCAACAGGTTGTCTACGCGTGGATGCTTAGACCTAAGCTGTTCCAAACAGAGAGCCGAATTAGAATTCAACGACACTTTCGCGTTTTGAAGTTAGACATATTTTTATTGCTCATACCCTTTCTCTTCACTCGGATGAATGGTACCGAATTATCTTATTAATTCAAGCAGTAGGGTTATCTACAAATGCAAAGAAAATGAATGTTGGTGCACAGGAAAACTATTTCGCAGCACATGTAGATCGGTACACCGCGGGGCCCAATAGGGAGGCCACGTGTTTACTACAATGTACTAACACGTCGTATTTCAATTTGGACATGCACATTATTGTTCACATTTTGTGAGAAGGATAACAAGCACAGTGTAGCGTCTTGATTCGGGGAACTGGCTGAAAAAGTAACGAGATTTCATATTGTATTAAAGTAACGAGATCCCGTATTGTACTGTGGCATTGTACTAAAGTAACGAGATTTAAGTTAGATTAAGTTAGTTGAGTTGAATTAAATTAGTAATGTTAAATTAGTTATGTTAACTAAATTAGTTATGTTAAACTAAATTATTCAAGTTAAGTTAAATTGGTCAAGCTAAAACTGACATTCGAATTAGTTAAGTTCTATATAAGTTGAAGTCAAAAGAGGTTAATAAGAACTGTCCATCGCTGACGTACAGATCATGACATATTAGGGTCTGGTCAGCAGGTCGCTACAAGTGCACGCAGACAAAACATTCGGATAACGATGGCGAGCGCAGGTGTGCATTCCACAATGCAGCTGTACAAAAACATTGAACTTGTTCCAAAAGTGAACGAAATATGTACGCTTAACTTCAAACTTCACTTAATTGATGGCTGGTTCACAAGAATGACAAACCCAATTAATTGTTTAAATAAATATTGAAATCCAAACTGAACACTAAGGAAATCCCCGCCTCAGGTGAGGCGCTCGTAAAATCCGCTGGAAACTGCCGCTGACTCGAACGCGTAAATGATTTCCAGTATTGGGTGCGACGGCCTTCCCGTGTCTGTGAATGATTTCCAATATTGGCTCGTGTATGTATATGAGAAGGACTTTTTGTATTGGCCCCAACGACCTTTCCGTGCTGTAAACGGCTTCCAGCATTGGCTCCTCCTGTACGTGGAGGAGACTTCAGTACATATCTTCCAGTATTGACACATATTAGGGAGTGTATTCACATACACCATTTTGACTGAGTGGATGACATCGAGCCTGTACTTTTGCCCCAATGAGGCAGCCAGCGCCATAACGAACTTGATCCAAACTTTATGGAAGTCAGGAGACTCTGTCCTCGACTTCAGAGGAACACGGCCGCACGAAAAATAAAGTCGTCAATCCCATAAACCATTTGTCGCGGCGCGAGAAGTTGCGGCATCAAATACAGAGGATGCCTAACTCTTCGACAGAGTAACGGCATCGGCCTGTCTTCCAGGAAGACCATTTTATTCTGAGAAGCAGACGGTTCGTTCGTGGAAGATCAAGCAAGGAAGAAATTGCTCCTGAATTTTGCCGAACACTAAAGTTTGAGAACTTTAGAGCGTTTGATGATTTTGAAGGTTTTTGGACTCCAGTTCCTGAGTTTTAGGACAGGCTCGAACGGGCAGATATTGCACAGTAGTCTTATTTAGTTGGAGGACGGCAGCTTTGGCGTGTAAGGGGCCGTAAATTGTAAGCCTTTAAAATTAAAACCTTAACTGAATCGCGAGTTGAAGTCATGGTCCAGTAGCACTTGAATAAATTCCCATGATTTACCCACAGTTTCGGCTAATCAAACGCTATATTTTGTGATTTACTACTAGATTGAGAAGCGTCCAATACGCGAAATGAAGTCTGACTAAAAAAATGCCTCTTGAGATGTTAAAAAAAGATTGTATATGCGCTTAGGAAAAAACGCATACTTTGGTAGAATAAGCTGCGCGATGCACATCTGTAAAAAAGGCAGATGAGGCACAGGAATCAGCTGTCTTTGACTACAGATGACACGCGCAGAGCAGACGACATGCGGAGGGCACTTTCCAAGAGCTACATACAATTCCTATGAAGGCTCTAACGAAGACCAACAAAAGCCTCACGCCCAATAATAATACAACACATTCATCAATAGCGCGCTATCAATTACGTCTTATTTTCTTCCTGAGAATCGCTCGAGTGATTATAATTAAAAAGCGCTTCGCTCGGCACGGACTTGATCAAAAAGAACGGATGCCGAGAGCTAAGCAAATCAACATGTTCGATGAAGTTGGATTTTGACCTCACTAAGCCCTCGGGTACATTATGAACCTTCTACGCCCTCGTGTGATTCTCACTTCTGAGAGGAAGGAACACTTAATTACGCACTGTAGGATTAGTCTAGCTTGGTCTTAAATTCTTTTTGTCTCGCTCGACTCTTGAGTGAATATGCACACAAGAGCATACGGTGAGAGCGACTGCGTTTGTGGAGTTTCGATCCTTTAAAAAATCAGTCGGTCCTTATCGGGCTGAGTCACAAGTGAATTTAGTTGATACCTCGCTGTAACATAACTTAAGAGGCCTAAATCCACCGTCCAACATCTGGTCACGAAAGTGACGCGTGAAGCACCTGCTACAGTTAACCCATTCTTCATATTTCTTACACTCTTACGCGCAATCGAACTCTTCATAGTTTGGTAGCGATGTGCGGCATATGGGTACTCGGTCCCCGCATTACGTTGTGCCATAATTAACACTTTGCCTCCGGAGTGGGTTATATATGGTACACGCGATCATATAACCTAACCGAATGTAACCAATGCACTATCATGTATAAATACAAATTTTCGAGTTTTCTTCAAATTTGTGTACATCAGTCGAATAAGCTAGTTCTGAATAAAAAGAAAATTAATAAAGTAAACAAATTTGTGAAACTAAAATCCTTCATTTTTAAATTCACAGTAGAGATAGTTGTCGGCATGTAATTTTACATGTGTGGAGAATCGGAGTCAACGTGTTAAGTTGCTTCAGAACGCCATTAGGCTCGAATTCGTAACGCTCTCGCGTTTTGAAGTAGGGCTTCCACCAATCACGTTGATTCTTTCTCTCTCTATACTCGGATTGAGAAAAAAGAAAGAAAGATAGTTTATTCCAAACTCGGTCACTCGGTCTGATCAACAGATTTAGTTATTCTGATATTCAAATCTAAAGGTTCTCTTTGAACGCAAGCAATACATGAGCGTCGGCACATAAGTAAACCATTACGTAACACCCAGTTCAACTTTTTCGCCGCACCACCAATAAATTTCTAAAATAATCGGTAAAAGTACTTATGCGGCCAAAATATTGGACAACTATAGATGCTTCGTCGGGAAAGTTAGACTGGGCAGAGAAACGAATTTTTTTTCTCGGTACACCCTTGCGCCAACTCGCGGGGAACTGGTTAATATCGAAAAAAGTTGAGTTCAATGCGACACACAAAGTCAGGGGGTAACGAGTCGCATAATTCTGAGACCTGGTTTGCTCGAAACTTAAAGGTTGTGGAGGTCGGTGATCTTAGCGATACATTTCACAAGACGGAGCCAAACTTTGAGAGTTCAATGAGCTACGAGACTGAGCACGAAGTCCATTCAAGAGGTTCAATAGCCCCTCTGACAGCGCCAGTTCATCAATGAACACAGGAGCTCTGAAAGGACTTTTCTAACAGTTTTCAAAATCTCATGAGAGCGGACTCGCTCAATCCAGCTACGAGTTCTCTAATGAACATCGTGGCGAACTGGGGGGGGTGGAGGAAGGGGGGGCACAATGACGACGAGGCCTTCACTACAAGAAGGGCTTCAATGGACAATAGATCGGAAGATCGGAATGAAATTTCAATAACTGAAAGTGTTTCATGATTTTGTGAGCCAACTAAAAGAATACTTGAATACCTCATGATTAACATTTTGGTGTACATTCAGTCAACGAACGTGATTATTACCTGGTACATTGTTTTCATATTCTCATACTCATTGGGAACAAGAATGAAGGTAAATCGCATAAAAAATAACCCATAAAATAACAAATGAACGCTAGATCAGTTCCAGCAAACAACCGCTTTACAGTCGTCCTCGCATGGAGCGCTAGATCGGCTTCAGCAAAACAGCGCTTTACAGTCTACATCCGCATTGAACGCTAGATCGGTTCCAGCAAAAAAAGGGCTTAACAGTCGACCTCCGCATTGAGCGGTATTAACCTGTTAACGGGTATTAACATCCGCGGGGTTGTTGCATTCACACGGTCGCTGTCGATTACACAGACCGTGTGAATGCACCGCCGGCCACCTGGGCAGTGACCGTTAACAGGTTAACTAGAACACTCGTCGAATAGCACGGAAATATTTTATCACAATAACCACACAGTGGACGAGATAAGAAGCAAATAAAAAAATCAAGAGGTTGCCCGCTATCCGTACGCGCCACGGCCTTTGACTCGCAATGCGACGCTTACTTGTAAGCCGCTGTTGTACGTCACATTTCCCTCATGCATTCGAGAAACACTGCTGAAAAACAAACAGGTTTCTCAAACCGAATTTTTGACTCTCGTTATAAGAAAAGACGTTACGCAAAGACCCGTAAATTTTTTGTTACAGCAAATGCTGAAAGATTTCGCCGATCTTCGAAGGCCTAAGAAGCTTAGTTTTTATTAGCTTCGTATCACGCCCACCAGCCGTGTTGACTCGAGCTGAGTGTCTCCGTGTTCCTGTTGACTGTGCCTGATTGACTGGCAGCGTCAGCGACTCGCAAAATTATATTTCAGGCGGATGTGAAAGAATAATGTTGACCGTGCAGCGACGTATCGAGTCGGTGATACTCCGACCTAAATTTTTCGGCTAAATTTGGTGTTTTTTTCACAGGAACACACGTCGAGCGTCTCCGATCGCGAAACTTAAAGTCAATTTTTAAAATGAAGTTCGTTCAAATTTTTCCGAGCGAAACGGATTTCTTGGAATGCTATTTGCCGCCTCCGATCTTGGCTGTGATACAAGATGAATATCGAAAAATATTCTTTTCCCTAGTCGTTACATTTTTTCCTAGAAATTTCAAATTGAAAATATAGAGCAGTTCAATTTGCAATTCTGAAATCCAAGAAGTGGCATCGGTGGGAAGAATTTCCAGGCTGGTAAGAAACTTTTTTCGTGATTTGTAATTCTTCGACCATTGAGGACCAATTTCAAGTGTCGCTGGCACCAATTCAGATCATTCAGTAGCAGCGATTGACGGGTACGAGTCCTAAAAACTGGGTAAATGTACGTACATATTTTTACACATCTTTTTTTATCCAGTAATTATCTTCTCAAGAAATTAATTTTTTTACATTGGATGCGGTAAGTAGTTATTCGATAACTTTTAGCAGCCACCTGGTGTCTCATCCAGTCAATTACAACGAAAAGATTACAATGGTATTACAAGATTTAAGGTATTAAGATTTAAGATTTACAAGAAAAGATTACAATGGTATTACAAGATTTAAGGTATTAAAAGATTTAATGGTATTACAAGTCAATTACAACGTTTCCAGCAAACTAATACCATTAAACCATCAATTGACACTCACACTTCCAAGTAACTGGGCGAACAAGAAATGTTAAGCGATATCAGAAAATTTTGAACGCAGTCATGACAGTAGAATTGCCAATGAAAATGTAATAAACATTCCCTCATACTCAAAGGTGATTAACGTAAACTTTTGCTCCAGCCTATGCCCGGTCAAATTTTTCGGAAAAAACTTCAATCGCAGCAAATCCCAGCAATTGAAAATCGACAGTGAGAGAGCATCTCGATAATAACGCATTAAGTAGCATTACGGTTCGTATTCATAATTCGACGTGTTTTTTTGGGTACCCAAGCGATGTTCACTTTATCGTCTGCCTAGATTTTAAAACCAATTTTCACAAGAATGCAGCTAGTTTTTTGTACTAACCCAACCGCAGCCAAACTCCACATTTACCTAAAACTACAGTTACTTTTTCTTGCATAGTTAAATGCGGCCATATCGTCAAAATAACTTGGGAGGTAACGGGTTAATAATGCGTTATAAAAATCGCTAGAATTTGAAAAAGCTAACTTTGGAAAGCTCACGCCAACGTCTCCCTCCACCAACCCGCAGGACTATCGCAGAACAGCACAACGATATCCGCATGTTTTTTTTTTCACATGTCTTTTTCCGCATGGCCCTCCAGGCAAATAATTGACGCCTTACTGGATAAATAAATGAGCCTATAAAGCCTACAATGGCAATTGAAGGCGAACTCCCACTCTTCTATCCCAGTGAGTAGATTCTCGTACCCGTTCACCCTTCATACTTCCACCTCCATAGTGCACGAATATTCACTTTTTCCTACCGCCCCTGGAAGAGACAAGATCTTGCGTCTTCTTTTGGCAGTTCGATGCGAGAGTTTCCCTCGACTCGAGGCGCTCTGACAGCTCATCTAAAGTTCAGGACTGCGTGTTTTGAAACAGAGTAACCAAATGTCTCTTGCCGTACTTTATTCATAGTTCAATTCACTGACGGCAAGAACTTATTGGTTCCATGCAGGAATAATCCGGAATGCACAAATGCGCACTAATAGCACTCGTATGTTTTGCTTGAGCTGAATCGCTGGAACGACGTAGGATGGCATATTGAAAGCATTTCTTTTTTTCATTCGCGTGAGAGGATCGTAGATAAAATTAGATTATTAGTTAGTTTAAAACTTCCTGTCGGCAAGAAATGTGATCCAAAAACCGAAAAGACGGGACCATTTAGTATGGAATTTCGAAAACGTGGAATCTATGCACAGGTGTGTTCTCACACAGGATTCCCAGCTTATTGAAACAGCAAATTAAGGAAGAGGACGAAAAGGAGAAAAAGAATCAGAGAAGAAGGTATGAAAATAGAAAAACGAAAGGTGGACACGAAACATAGAAATCCCTATCTAAAGCTGAGGTAACATGAAAATGCCCTCCTGAGCATCCCAGTCTCCTTAACATAGGATAGACAAACCTAACTAACCTAACCCTATCTCCTTTGGCCTATCCGATGCCTCCGGAGGCCGGAGTGGATCCCAGAACGGCAGAGTCCAGCCTCCGAAATTAACGCACTTGAAACGCGCACACCTTGGCGACTGATCCAATAGTCATCTCTAAAAAGAACCGACATTTATTCATCAGTAATATTGAGATATCTATCAATCGACTGTAGTTACAATACCACAAGAGATGCGAGCTAAAATTAATGGGTCTTTAACTCTTCGCTGGCAGCCCCTCGTAATCAGATAATAATCCTACCAGTTCGTGCAAGTCACAAATAGGAGTGAGATAAGAAGAATGACCGACGTTTTAAGGAGCATCGTTAACAGTTAGCGTTTCAAAGAGCAAGTATCTCTTATCATCAGTGCTGAAGCAAGAAAAAACTAAAATTCATTCGAACTTCACAAAGCATAGAAACAAAAGAACACGCAAAATGAGTCTCTCTGAACGTGGACCCTAAAATTCTTACGAACACCTATAAATACAATCTTGTTAAAAAGAATAAAGCTTCAACTCAGAAATTCACGACGCGAATCAACGTTTATTGGACAGTAAAAAACTAAATAAGCCAAGACGAGTCATTAAAATCCAGTCATCCATCGCTCATAATAGACCAATTTGAGTCGTTAAATCCTGCTGAAGACTGCGGAGAAATTAGAGACTTTAGTTGAATAACAACGATCCATTACAATGCAATTAATGCTATTCAACAATAGACAATGAGGCTTCATCATTCCGAGACGTTAAAGTTATTCGATACGACAGGCGGTGGTGGCCTTGTAAGACGCTGTCGCGTCCAGTGCCAGGCCCGAGCACAACCAGCGCTTCAAGTTGGACAACAGAGTTTCACTCACAGTGCCAAGCCAGAAATGACGGCATGCGATTACCGGCCAATAACGACTTTGGGGGAAGATTGACAACGGCCAACGGCGTTGGCCGACGATTAAGAGACAATTTACGACGGTGCGAATCGCGAGATGGCGCTGTCGATTTTAGCGACACGGACAGGAGAGGCGACGGTAGATCGTCCGTCGTGGCGGACAGCTGCGCAGTTTTACAGCGGATTATGGACCTCGAATGAAACCCTGCAACATGCGGCAGTAATCAACCAGGAGCAGCTTTTTGCGGAAAACGTAAATACATTAGCAAACTAAACGCTCAAAAGCGGCGTTTTTTAGGCGATAATTCTGCGCCAGTGGTAGGGATTTGTAACTGTTGTCGTCTCCTTAACGTTTCTGCGCGTGATTTGTCCTCAATACTAATGCAATGATGATGATAAACGTACGTACACATGTTTTACACACTAAATTTGATGACTCATTTTTGATGTATTATGAATAACATTGTTTTACATGATAGTCCAAGTCACTCATGTAAATTTCCATTGTTCGTTCGCTCACGTGAATGGGAAGCCAGAAATATAATGAGAACGCCTGCATGAATTCATTATACAGGTCCGAGTAGCACCAAAATACTTCAACACATCTCGTAAGAAAACAGAGGGAAATGAAGACAATCATATTAACACGGAGAGTGACAATCGGACACAATGTTAATTAAGCACCTATGTGACGTAGCAATTAGAGGACAACAACGCTTGAGGTTTGACCTCTGTGTGTGTTTTGAACAAGTGAGTAAAAACAGCATTTGGAAGCTAGATAGATACAGTTGAAGACAAATATTCACAACAGATTCAGCAAGATAAAGACGATGGTTGCAGTGACAAGACAACATTTCCTCTAAGTAGATCCTAGATTTCACTTTAATTTGTAGATGCGGGACAAGAAAGCATGGCCTGCCTCTCCCTCACAAATGACGGAAAGAGCACTTTGAAAATAGCACGATGAATAACCTTCACCGCCTCGTACGAACCCTGTTAAGGAGAGTAGCATCAACATGACTGCAGAGGTAAGTCCTACGGGAAAAAACAAGTTACTGCAGAAGGTCAGAGTTGAGCGGCAAGAAAATAGCCGACGTCAGAACCGAACTCGCCAAGCCACGTACATAATTACAAACAAGGCACAGAGATTGCTGGGCTCAATTGGACGGTTCTCAGAGGTGGATGTGGACATCAGAGCACGGGGATGTAAAATACATGTTATCCATGGCGTTCGAATTACTCGATTAGCGACCATGACTTTCGGTGAAAGCTACAGCCAGTTTCTTAGTATACTTCAGAGAAAATGGCAAAAAAACTGTAGAGGGCCATTATAGCGCGACAAACTGGAAAATTGAGTAGAGAAGCAAGAAACTGTAGAGGGCCATTATAGCGCGACAAACTGGAAAATTGTGCAGAAAAAGCAAGAAACTGCAGGATGCCATTAAAATGCAACAAACCGGTAAATTAAGCAGAAGTGATGCATAAATGCAACATTCGTTCGATTTCTTCAATCCTGCAACATTGCACGCTGAGATGAAGCTCGCGCGGAGTTCACGTACACTCTATTCTTTATTTTCTCGACACTTCTCTAGGGAGTCCGCGAATATTATCTTTAGTAAACGTACGCGGGGATCATCCCTGTAATCAAGGCAGGATCAACCCCTTCACCGTCTACATGAATTTCTAATTTCATTTTCGCTCGCATTTTGGTATATTTGTGTAACAAGCTAAATGTAGTCTTGTTACACGTACACATAAGGTTGTAAATAATTTCTTGTATGAAGCTAAATAGAATACAGTCTTATAACAAAAATAATGAGATTGTTAAAGGGTTCAACGTCTCTGCAGTTGCAATATCAATAGTTGGTCTATATTTTTCCACTCCGATGGGGTGCAACCCCTGCATAGGCGCTGAAGAGCGATTATTGCAAGGTTCGAGTCCCTGATCAGCGCAGGGCAGAAAATTTGCGCCACCTGCACGTAGCTTTTCGTGCTACACGAATGGTCGATTAGGAGAATTGGAAACCCTCTTAAAAAGGCTTCGCAAAAATCGATCCATTCAAATCGCGTGAAAATGTCACCAGGAATCTTCTACTCAGTCAAACACTCACCCCACACACGAGTTTAGTGTAATATTGCTGTATATTTCGTACGAAATTAGAGTGAATTTGCACATAATCTCAACCCGCGCTGCAGCAGATACTGGAGTAATAAACTTGAATTCGGAAGGGAAATTCAAGGAAGGGAATTCGGATTCCCATCACCGCGGGAAAACCAAAATGAACATCAGAAAGGTGCGCTAAGACAAGGCCTAAAAGCACCGCCTAATACAAAAAAAATCTGCGAACAAAAACACATTCTACACGCCCCAAGCGGGAGAATTAGATTAGAAATATGGTTAAAAAAGGATACATCGGCCCTGACATCAAAGAAAAAGATAAAAAAAAGGTTATCGAAAGAAAAACCTAGCTTTCCGGAACGGAACAGATTTCTCAACAACATGTTGACATTGCGCATATATGTACTGAACGCTAGAAGGATCTTCAACTTAATAATGGAACAAAATATCGCGTCAAGAGGCATTAGTATTTTACGCACTTGTGCGCACACTCACCCTCGTTGAGGTCAAAACAATAAGAAATCTACACAGGACTATATCTGTAGACACTTCAGGAATG
>VOMN01011190.1:0-19029 GCA_014899125.1 Orchestia grillus
ACATGAGGTCCAAGGTACAACAGTTTCCTCTATATATATGTATAATTCAGAGGGGATTCAGAGACGATTCATGGCTGTGCGGTCCGAGAGTTTTTTTAACCCAAAATTCAAGGACGGCCATCGGCGAATCGAAGGCGAATCGTCAGCGAAGTGGGGCGTAGAGGGACGATCATGGACGTGCAGGGACGTGGGGTAGACGAGCGACGCAGATGGCTGCGGTCGTATAGTGGCCGATAATTTCTGCCTAAAAATGGACGTTTCGTCTGTGATTCACCAATGAATCGCCGGCGATGCGTCTCTAAGTTTGCGCTTGATCGTCTTTATTTCATCGGTGATACGTCCTTGATTTTTAATAGAATGGCATCGTGAACGTGAAAAATAGGCTTGATGAATAATTATGGGACCAGACGATGGTCAGAGTGGGCACTCCCCAGGACGCGACGCGCCTGATTCGAGGCCAGGTAGGAGCCCCTCACAATACGAGGGAGAACTATACACCGATAACGATGTTGCTCGAATCGAGTCGTGGGGTTCCAATTACGCAGCGTGCTTCCGATCAGTATCAAACGAATTCATCATTTCAAGTAATGAATATGCTTTGGTGGTTCGTTAAAATTTATTTTGCAACTTAATTTGCTTTATCAAATGATCTAATTAGCATCCTTGATAGTAAATTGTTGCATTAGTAATACGTTGTTCCAGTGGAATTTCAATTTCAAGCTTTGCCTGTACTTGCATATCTGAGCTACATTGCAGTCGTTGAATGCCCCTAAATTATAAATACTAGAGAAAATGTTTCCCCAGACAGCTGTGTCAACATAGGGCTGAAAAAAACAATGGTGACTCAAATACCCCTCATACTGTGAAAAATACTATCAAGCAAAAATATTTTACGCATGAAAAATGGCAGTTTCATGTGTTAAAACGAACGGATCGGTGACTGCACTTGAAGATTTGGGGCCCAGAACGTGTATGCAGGTCTTCTTTTCTGCCATAATCTTCTATCATATAGAAGTGCATAGAACAGAAGTAGTAGCGTCAGTAGTCAGCGGGTAGTTGCAGTCACACCTGCAGTCTTGCAGCGCATCACTCGCAAATCACCAATAAGATTACTTAAGCTTCTCGCCTGGCTCGCAAATCACCAATAAGATTACTTAAGCTTCACGCGTGGCTCACAAATCACCAATAAGATTACTTAAGCTTTACGCATGAGTTGCAAATCACCAATAAGATTACTTTAAGCTTCGAGTATGGCTCGCAAATCACCAAGCAAATGCGTCAGCCTACACGATCCCGAGCAAATCTGGGGAGACGTGTGCCATGGCTTGGTAGTTCCTCAATCAACATACTTCTTCTTCGACCAGCGCCCTCAACGCACAGGAACTGTAATGTCACACCGTCCAACAGGTGTCCACAATCGTGCAACATCTATGCTACCTACCATGTCGTTCTGGGCCAATATACGTTCACTCCGCGGTGCAGGCCAGCTTTTACAGGCAAGTTAATTGACGGGCACACTCTGTTGCTCAATCTAGCTTGACGATGCACCTTCCTTCGAAGAGCACCACCCTTCGACTCAGCTACAGAAAGAAATGGTCAGTTTTAAAATAAGTGTGATGTACCGTGCTTACTGCGCCGTTGCTCAACCAATATCGAATTCTGGAACTCATTTTTCTCATATCTTTTGATATATGAAGTTTTAGTATCATTACTATGATATTGAATTCCAATCTCTATTCCAAGTGAATAGTGACCAAGAAAAAAATTGAAAGAAGATTTCTTTTCAATGCCTCTGTGTAAGACCTCTGTGCAATGCCTCATCAAATTCACCCTATTTTTGAAAGAAAATGCTTCGTATATCAGATATCCTCCACCAAAACTTTGCTTCCTTAAGACTTGTTCTTTTTCTCCTAAGCCGTGCTAATGGAACTGAAAATTATCAGCGTAATTCAAATTGAAAAAAATTGAAATAAAAAATGACTTTTGAACAGTCTTCCTTATTCCACTGTTGTATATTCCGTACCTACTTCTCTCGTCTTCTCTCCTGTAACTTCGCCAGTGCTGGTGCTGTCTTTCATCTCTGATATACAAAACTTTCTGATGAGCTTAAAATATGTCTCACTCTCCTAGGAGTTATGTTTAAATCTAAAGACGTTTTAAGGCTTCTGGAGCCCTTACCCGTTGATGAAGCTTCATGTATCAAACTCGACAGCTGGTCGAAGTTAGTTTTGGTGTCTGTCTATTAATTGACGGCATAAAAATGTGCCGTCAATTTCTTCAACGTATACGATTTTAGATTTTGCAAATAATTGCATACAACTTTTTTAGACCTATTAATCGTCCTGTAAATTGCCGAATAGGGATATCCTTTCTCACCCAAAGTTTTTATTTTATCTTTTTTTCTGGCCACCGCACTCTTTTCCCATTCAGCTAAATTTCAAATTTGTATTTAAATTTTAGACATCTTAACAGTGCAGTACCACTCTGCACAACACCGGTGTCTGTCTAGTTTTGATTCATTATTTCAGTGTTACAGGTAGAGTAATACGGGAATACAATATTTTTGTGTCGAGTGCTATCTTTGTTTCCATTCAAATTTACCAGAAAATCGTAAGTTTTGTATTAACTTTTCGAAGCTTAAACTTAATTAAAAATCTTAACACAGTGACTTCAAGTTTAATTGACTACCTCCACTCAAAATCTCACCAACCTTGAATCATTGTTGGTAAAGTAATGTATTAATTTGTAGAGTATTCTATCATACTTTCATTCACTTCAGGATAGGATAAGATCGGGCAAATAAGCTGGACTGGAGTGGGAACTACTTTCCTGACAATATCTCCTTTCAACCTTTAGAAGTCGCCTTCGACCATGGAATTAAAATATATAACGCGACAATTTATTTCTATACATCGATTACGCGAAAACGTTGAAATTCAGTACAATTAAAATTATGCAGCCAAAGTTTGCAGTCACAGTGAGAAGTTGTGTTCTCTTGGGCTCTGCTATTCTTGATCTGCTCGTGTGCCCGCTTGTTTGCTTATTAAGCAGTTGGCCTACAAGAATTGGGTTGGCTGTGTAAAGAGGCAATGCGTTCAGTATTCTTGCTCTTGCTTTGGTGAGGGAGAAGTTTGTTGCCACGGGGGCACAGCACTCTTATGATGTAGTGCGCGCGCACCAGCAGCGGTTGTGAGCCATCAACAAAGGCGTCTGGTCGGAGCCTTATTCTTTGACATGTTGCCAGATCCTTGTTTTTAATTTCCTCAACGAAACAACAAAATTTGTTTTTAATTTTTTAAGGCAATAAAACTGTGTTTTTAACGATTTGGTTTCAGGCGAGGGGCTTTATTAAAAAAATTAAAATTATTGGCTGAAGCTCGTCAAAAGTGACATCTGAATCCGAACAAAATCTTAAAATTCGTAGAATAAGCACCGCCCACGATTTCAAAAGGGGACTCATAGGACATCATACAAGGGCCTGTGAGATCAAGTATTGATCAATGTTCAATAAAGTGAACACATTTCTAAGAGCCTCAGGATGTAGGCGAGATCAAGTAGAGGTATAACTTACAAAATCAGAAAAACGCGAGTTATAGGAAATGATACCGGATTCAAAATTAAAGCTTCATCAAAGTGCGAGCACAAACTCGAATGAAAATCTTGCATACTGAAGAATTTAAAATGATAAAGAAAATACGAATACCGATATGCAAAAACATACGTACTTATAAACAACAAAATTTGCAATTCAATCGTACATACGAATAACGAACCATTTACACAACAAGCGGATGTAATCAACTCATGGATGCAGCATGTGTAATATTTTGGGAACATCTCGGGAATTCTGCAATCATAACAATTATATTCCTAACTCAATTCAAACTTCATGAAACGTATATATTTTTGAGTACATCTTAAGAGATTGAAAAATAAATGCAATTAAACTATTTCCCTGAAATAATTATTATAAACATTATAACTGACCTGTTAAGCTAAAACAGTACATTGTAAAGGAAAAATCATCCACTACTTTTGGGATGCAGGCTTCAAGATGAAAAATGTTAAGATTTAACCGAATGATTCTTAAATACCATGCACTCTAGATGCTAGTTAATCAAAGGTTCAGAAAGCTAAACTATGCATCATTACTGGGATTCAAAATTCAAAACCAAGGATTGCAGGCATCGGTGGGGTCAGGATATACGATAAAATTTTCAATAGTACGAAAAATAAGAAACATAAGAATAAATAGAGTTGGCATAGGATAAAACGCAGCAGTAACACATCTAAAATATAAAGAACAATTATTTCTATCTTGCATTGTTGCCGTCGTCGTCAGGATGACACCTAGTGCAATATGAAGCAGAAAACTTCGGTAGCATCACCGCTTTAAAGGACTGGCCGTGTAAAGTTTACAAAGATCCATAAATCAAGAGTGTAAAACAACTTTAGGATAGATGATACATTGATTAATTTCCTACGAAAAATAAACAATTCTGTTAATTTTTCATCTGAAATTTTCTCGCTATATGTTTCCGGTGCTATGCCAAGAATTCTCTGCAGTTTCCCAAAAGTATACACAACGTGAATTTTCCCATAAATTTCACTCTCGCCCAATTATTGCAGCCTATGCTAGTCCGTGTTACAAATTAAGTAAATTTCTTGTCTCCATCCTTAAAAGTATTCATAGCTAGGATATTATATATAGTGGAGAATTGATTCAAGTTAATCGAAAAGATTAGGGAGTTAACAATGGCAGAATTCGGTATTGAATCCCTTTGCACTAACATTCTTTTGAAAGAAATAATTAATATTTGCCTGAATTTGTTATTTCCTGACAGGTACTCAGTAAATTTAGTAAATTTCAGAGGTATTTTGTGAAAAGCCCAAATTACTGCTGTGATTATCAAAAATTAGTTTCCTTTATGTGTTTGCTGACAAATTGAACAAACAGATAGTTGCCTGAGCAATAGTTCCACCGTTAGCACCAGCTTTAACAAATGTCTATGTATTTTCATGATGACAAGTTTTTAGAAGATTGTCCTTCTAAGTTCATATCTATTTTTACACTCGATTTGTAGATGATCCATTTGTTCATTTTAAGGCCATGCTCATACATAACTATTTTTAAACAACGTAAATTGGAAATACAGATCTATCAATAGTACAATGTAAATTGAAAGAACATTAGCTTCGTCTTTCTTCAATGTCTAATTATTCGAGGTGGGGATCGATTCAAAACTTTAGGTGCCGTAAACAATCTTCAACACAACTGAGTAGGAGTTTCCTCACATACTGAGCTCGAAATTTCGAAGTTAATTGCGTTCAAGCCCTTGTCAACAGAGGCTAAAAAAGTTGCTTAATCTTTCAAATCGTGGGCTATGGATTTGAATTTCTGAGCAGTTTTTTCACATACAACGATTTTTCATTACCAATTATTGTCTCTCAAATTAATAATTTCCGGCGCAGCCTGAGAATAAGGCCGTGATGATAGCCAACGATCGAAGTTGTCTGTATCTCACTTTTCCATAGTTCGGCATTCTCCTTGAGAAGCACGAGAACTCCAATAGGCTCGAAAGTGTGTCATCTGAGAGATAAGAATAAATAACCCAAATTAGCAGATTTCGTGTGCGAATTGTAACATAATGACTGTGAAAAAGTATTCATAGGTAAGTCTCGTAGAAATGTTCAGACTAGAATTAATGAAGGCAAGGCAAACCTAGAAAATATGTAAATAAATAAATTTTCTTGTTTTTTAGCATATCCAACAAACAGGCCACTGGCCAAATTTCTTAATTTTACAAATGCAAATGGACAGAGCAGAAATTTTTTGGAAACCAGTTCTACATCTTCGAATTTGAACTGTTTCAACTAATGTCGAAAGATCTCTGATATGTATCAGGTTGTAACGAACGTTCTGTCCGTTTTTTGAGCTATAATTTGAGGGCATGATTGCACGAGTTTAACTTATAACTGATACATGTGCAGCCATCTATATCACAAAAATAGTATATCTTTTTTCAGATTTTGTAATAATTATTATGATGAATAACTATTGTTTCTCCAAATGTATGCTCTAATTGAAAACACAAACACATTGCTGTGTGAATTTCAGAAGGGTAATACAGCAATTTCACCGACAAGATCTCTAAAAGACACTTATGTAAATATTGTGGTGAATGAAAAGACCTTTAGAAGATGGTTTTCACGTTTCAAAAAGAAGGACTTCAGTCTATCAGGCAAATCAAGAAAAGAACGCTCCAAAAGCACAACTCTGGGGAATTGCAGGATGTCATTTATGAAAACCCAACCAGTACACCTAGAAAACTTTACAAGGAGTTTAATGTGAGCCATACGACCAAGTATCGTGAAATGGTAAGACTTGGTGAAGTCTTCAATACTGGAAAATGGGTCCCACACGATCTTTCAGCACACAATCGCCAACAGAGTGTGAAAACTCATTATTACACTAATTACAAAAAGTAATCATTATTACTAAGTAAGGCAGGTATGGAGTCAAAACTTTACCCAGACGGGAGCAACACAAAGCACGCTCAGAGGACAGGTCGGATCGCAGTGTTCGCTGGTGCTCTTTCAGTGAGCCTTGAGGAAGCCCATGCGACTGGCAATGATGGGGAGAGCGCACATGGACTGCCAATGGGTCCCGCGCTTTGCCCAATGGTACCGAATATTTCCTTGGAAGGCTTTGAGAAAAAATTCATAAAATCGTACCCAGCTAATTTTAGGTCAATTTTTTATCGCTTATACCTTGGAAATACTTTTGTTTTCAAAAATGTTCGGGATTATGATTAGGTTTTTTATTATTTTAATCGCAGTCATAAAATTATTAACTTGTGTGGGGACTGAAGAAAAAAAGAACTATCATTTTTTAGACATAAATATTTTAGGAGTATAAAAAATTCACGACATCTATCGTTCGGAAAACAACTTTCTGTGTATAAGGTACAAACTTCTGTAGCAATATATTTTTAAATTTAAATTCTCTGCAGTAGTTTCACTAATACATAGAGTATTGGAAATCTCTTCTCCGTACGAGGTATTCATTATAAAATGATATTGAAAAAATATGTTGAACAAATAAATTCGAGTAATTAGCCATCATTGTTCTAAATCTCGGTTTCTTTTTATGCAGCACTGAAAATCGATTCTGTGTAATCTAAAACGATTGTTTTGTAACCGATTTTTGGACATTGGTCCTCCTTTTTATCCTAAGACTATATCAGACTAACAAGAAATCAATCTAAATCCCATTTACCGCTCATTATTTGCAACACCGTACTTTCACTTTGTTGCATGTGGAAAACAGACCATCCGCCATTTAAAATAGATTTTAAAAACTTAATTTATAAACACAAAATCGACCTACGACCTAAAATGAATTTGTTCTATGCAATTAAAACGTCTGGTGACTGTTATTCAATAATAATTTATTTAAATCCCTACATCAGCATTATCTTGATAGACAGTCATATGTTCCTGAAACTGTGAAAATGAATCATGTACATTTGGGTCGGTAAAATTCTTTCGATTATCAGTGGTAAGTGGAAGGAATCATAACCGTCATGTAAATTTAATATTTCCATGACAATGGTGAAAATAGTGAAACAATTAGTCTCAAGCCGTGGCATATTTGGAAAGAATAAAAGTATGATCAACGTATCATCGGTTGAAAACTAGTTTAAATTGAGATGGGCAGGTATTCATGACCGCTCATATGTAAGAAAACCTTCTAAGTCTGTCTTGTAATGAACTTTTTTGTTTCGTTCCTTCATATATTAGGCTCTATTAAATGAACTTAATTCTCAATATAAGCTTTCAACTGACATAGAGTGAACGAAAAACTTTTTCCATAAATTTTGGCAATAAGCTCACGGGCAAAAATAAAACGTGAGGGTTTTCTATTTTGAGATTTTAAGAATTCTACCGAGTAGCCTCTTTAAGCCTCTTTAAGCTACCAATGTTACGAAAATAAACAAAACGGCCGATGGGGCTTGGTTTTTTGAGTCAAAGTTGTTTGCTCGTCTGCCGATATTTTAGAGCTTTTCTGAACGCAGCCGTCGCTGTGCGATCTGATTGATCTGTTCGTAACACCATTGGCCGTAATTTTATGCGACAATACATGTAATTTAATTAGTAACTGTTTTTTATATAAAATAGTGGCATTTCCATAGCATTATCTGTGTCACACCATCACTCTGGTAATTGCTTACAAAAATAAATCGTTACAACCCGTGTATTCTAATCTGAAGTGGAACGCAAAATTCATTTATTCGGAACATCCTCTTAGACGATAATGAGGTACTTCTGTTAGCCGACGACTAGTAAAGTATTATTGAAGCATTTTTACTCGATTCGTGAATTTTGTACCAAATATAGCATTAAATTCACATAAGTGTAAGATCGTGCCCAATGTGCTCTTTCTACAGAACGTTTATTTGTAAGGCGTTAGGGTATAAGAGAATATCAAAACTGTCTGACCAAACAGTTGAATAAAATGGAATTTACGAGACGGAAATGAATATTTGTATTATAACTATGTCTTTTAATTAAACGTTATTTGATCAAACTAGTTAAGAATTCCATGAAGTATGTAACGTTTCATTATTGCAGCAGTTGTTTGAAATTTGACTTTACATTTAAGGTATTCTCATCAAACGGTTTAGAATTATTACTCTAAGTTTTTCTTTATTATGCTATAAAATTAAGAACGCTATCAACACTAATTTTCGCTACACCAATTCATTCCACTCTCAGGAAATCACAAACGAATTAGAATAAGCCGCAGAGTGTTATGCGTTTTAATACTGACCCTGTGCCTTAATCTTCCAGGTACAAACTGGACTGAGAATCTGAAATTATTTCCCGTTTTTCGCTGAGAAAGAAAGCTCTTCACGAGAATGAATCACTCTAATTTTTATGAGGCGGGTCGCCCGACACGGTTTGGCTCTCAGCCTTCTTTGGACGAGGGCCACTGCAGCGCACCAACACAGAGAGCGACTCGGCGCCGCCTTGTCAATTCCGACCAAAAGATTCACAGATCAGAGAAAGAAATGTTAAATTTGTAAGACACTGCATATGTGAAAACAAACTAAGGTGGTTCCTGTAAATCAAGCCTAGTATTAAAACCATATCAATTATCTTACGACTTACGGTGAATACTTCATTAACTGTCTGGAAACATTTCGTTAGGTTTACTGTTAGATTGACAAAAATAAATGCTAATATCAAAATTTAATTAAATGAACATTTCACGGTCAGCTGTGAACCTTTACAGAGTGAGCCTCTATACTGTACCTGAATACATTAAACCTTTGAAAAATGTATCCAGATTAAAACAGAGGAAATTCATTCTCAATAGCCAACGAAAATGAATGATAAATATCAAGAATATTAATGTACCATAGTTATAGCTATAATTGCGCAGTACTGATGAGATTTTTTTAAGTTAGCGGTTTCAACGTCAAATTAAAATATACACTAATATTGACACTATATCTAATAAATGATAAAATGTGAAAATGTATGACCTTCAACATATCGTCAACCGAAAATCCGTTTCTGAAATTTCGCTTTATCAATGACGAGTGGGCGGCAGAAAATGCTGTTGGGCTTCGTCATTTGAGAGTAACGACAATGACTATGAGGGAATAACTGTGCGGTTTTCTTTTCCTGACTTAAAATGACTAAGCTATGAAAGCCTTGGACGTCTACTACCTGCGGCAGCGCGATCTTAGCCCCGCTTTGTGCTGCGGTGAACTGACTTGTCTGATGACCCTCCAACTCGGCGGTACGAAGTTCAGGTAAAATTCTGTGCAGTAGTTCCAGCTGCCTGCTGAAAGCTGTAAGATAATGCCTATTTTCTTCGCACTTGGTATTGTATATCAGACTTCGTCTGCTGATTTCCGCAAAACTGCGCGAGTAACATCCAAAGGAGATTCCGCCTGAAGCCTCCTGGTGGTTGCCACGTGCTTTTAGCGATATGTTACATGCTACACTTTACGATACAACACCCGTTGCCTCGATTGAAAACGTGCCTGTTGCCCGCTACGGGGACACCAGGTCTCCACTATCGCAGCCAGCGTGCGAGCTCGGCCTCCTACGAGATAGAAGCACGTCGACTGTAGTTATTTGCAGTTTTTCATTAAAGTATAGATCAAAACCCCAAAAAAATTTTGTTTACATTATAATGGTTTGGAATAGAATTAAACAGAATGTGGCTACAGAAATGAACCTGGTGACTCATTCATTGGTTTCTACCAAAGTGCCGTCTAACAACGACCACGTACAGGCAAATTATTAGACGCAGGACAGATCAAAGCCCAGGTAGTATAACTACTACCAGTGTTCTTTGACCACCATCACCCCCACAAACCACTCCACTTTTGCAGAGGAAAAAGAAAGCACACAGAAATGAAGTAGTAACACTCATTGGTATTCATTTTCATACGATAGCGTTAGAACATTCGTTTTAGCATGAGAAAATGGATATTTTGCAATTCTAGTATCATATTATTTACAAAACTATTCTAAAAATCATCAGTAACTTTCAAACAGACATCGAATCGGTAGTTAAAAATGATGGGAGATTCCCGGTCCAGTTCTTGTCTAGATGATGTTTGAACGTGCTCACGGTTCCGGCAGAGACTATGTTTTCCGGTAGATAGTCCCAGACTTTAAAAAAATTTAACCGAAAAAAAATTCATAGCTTAGTATGTTCAAAAGAATTTTCTTGTAAGTTTATGGCTATTATTCCTGGTGTGAACGTTCTTGTCCGTTTCGGATAGTCCCTTTGGGTTAAACTCCTTAAAGCCAGTAGGATATTTGAAAGTTTCGATTAGTTGGCATCGCTGTCTTCTTTGTACAAGCCAGATGAGTTTCAACCGTTACGCATGTTCTTAGTACAGGCTCCGGAAATCAGGGATAATTTCTATTGCTTCTCGCTGAATTCACTTCATTTTATTGATATCTCATCGTAGGGTAGGCTATAAGAGTTGTGCTGCAAATTGTAGATGTGGTCGGACTAGCACTTTATAGAGAGGAAGGATTCTGTAGACATTTAGTCAAAGTGTCTTACGACGAAACAAATAATTCTGATCACATTCTTGACATTTTTTTCACTGGTTTGTCATGCTGGTTGTTTTTAAGGATAGTGATGCTAAGGTCTTTTTATTTTTTCTACTTTTTTAATAGGACTGTTAATCAATGAGTACTGGTAACTTCGGTGATCGGTTCCAACATGCATAACTGAACGTTTGCCAATATTGAAGCTCATTTCCCAGGTTTTCCTCCATCGGTTAAGGTGATTGCAATCTGTTTGGAGGGTTATTCTGTCCCCTTCAGTGAATACACTGCGACAGTTTCATCTCGTCTGCAAACTTGCTGATTTTATTGACGATTTTCAAGTCAAAATCATTGATGTAGATTATGAAAAGGAGTGAGCTTAGAACGCTTCCACGAAGGACTTCAGACGTTACTTCTAGCCAGTTGCTATGTGACTCATGAATTATTATTCGTTGAGTGTGAACGGCGAGCAAGTTTCATGTCCATCGAGAATAGTGGTCATGTATACCATGGGTTTCAATCTTGGCCATAAGCCTCTGGTGGGGAACTTTATCAAAATCTTTTTGAAAGTTAAAGTATACAAGCATGAGGTCGACAGCTATTGTGCGGTTGAATTTTCCAAGAAGAACAAGATTTATGCGGCAGTTCACTTTTCTCTGAATCCATGCTGGGTCTCTGTTGTCAGATAATGGATGTGTACAAATCCTGTAATACGGGCTTTTGTAATATTCTCATTGTTATACTGATGCATGACGTTAGACTGATTGTGCTATAGTTACTGGGGAGCTTGTTTGTTCCAATTCTTGGAAATGGGAGCAGCATTCGCTGACTTCCAATCTTGCGAAAATATTTCTGTGACGAGTAATCGATTTATAGCAAAAGGTTATACTTTTTTATTTCTTAAAACGGAGGGTCATTTCAGTGTTCACGAATGTTCACTGGACCACAGTTAGCAAAATAAAATAAATTTCATTCTTTTTCTGTCACCTTCCAGTTTCATTTTAAGAGGCGAATGAATACATTGCTGTTAACTCAGACAATGCTTAAAAATTAACTATAATAATTGACTATTTTCAATGCATTTTCCTTGCCCGAAGGGGATGCAGAATGGAAGGTAAAAAATTAGCGCACAAGGACTTTACTTAGTAAGCGGTGTATGAATATGTAAATACATATAAGTTTCGTTCGTAATGCATAAAGAACACTCAGCGCTTGCTGACAGAGTGCACACTACAGAACGCAAGAATGCAGTTGCACGTTCTCATCACCATAGTCTCGGCTCATCCCTGACGCGCTGCCGAGCAGTATTTGGTCACATTCAAGTCACAATGACAGAAGATGCATGAGTGAACTCATCTAATGGGCATCTGGATAACATTCATCGTAGTTTGATGGAATACAAGAGTAGTTGTTTGAGGACTTCGCCTGGCTGGCCGACGACTCGATATGTTACCGTTGCAGTGCAGCCACAGTTTGAATACGTGTGGCCGAGGTAAAACCAGATATTCTTTACATCCTAGCTAAGTTTACAATGCAGCCGCTCAATTGCTTGCAAGTGACTGTTAGCATCACAAAGAAATACAAGTGGATGAAAAAATTCAACGGTGCCTTCGCGACCATCACATCGGGAAAACAAGATACGTCCGTACGCATAAAAGGCGAAACCTTCGTGCATTTTAAGAACGAATGAATTTCATATAAATCCATAATAATTCCGTGCATAAGGCGTGGTATGCTCTACGATGGGTAGCTACATAGGCGTTTCAATTTATTTTAGATTCTTAGATCATGACTGCTTATGATCCATCCGTCCAAACAACCGAGATGAAATTAAAAATTCCCGTATCGTCAAATAACTGACTGTTTCTCGCTGGATAAAAATATTTGGTTGAGAATGAAATAACCTAAGCCATTTAGAATCAACTATATGTAGCTGGTTATAGTGATGTGAAATTACAAAATGGGACATTTACACCTGTCAGTCCTACTAGCGTGAACGATTCAGAACTCTTTCAAAACCCACTGGAACTGTTGGCATCAATATAACCAAAATTAACTGATTGAAATACTGAACTAAAATCACATATTATTGTAGTAGAAAAAAAATTTACTACCCTTGAGCTCCGAGGAAAGTCACTTTGCATATCCCTTCGACGCTCAAAGCCTCTTATGAAGAAGAGCATGAAAAATTTTGCTTTTCAAAAGTTACTCTAAGATCCCAGTTGGATTATCCAAGTTTATCCGACGATAGTACATTTTGCATTCGATAAACAAAGGAGGAACACTAAGTACCTTCTTCATCCGCCGTTGAGATAGGTGAGCTAAAGTTAAAGACGAGATGAGAAAGCATTGTAGTTGAAAGAGAAATAATGGTGGTCGCTGGAAAGAATTTACTTGCAGAACCACTGTTCAATAAAAAAAAGGACCGTTTTACCATGATTACTGATGAATTAAATTTAATGAACGGATTTGTAAAAGATTTGAATAAGAACGAGACTGTTGTGATAACATTTGTAAAAAAATGTAGCACTGTACTCATAGAGGCAACTTGCAGATATTTATAACGGGCCTCCAATGAATATCCTCGAAAAAATAATTTTACAGCTTCGATGAGCAGTACTGAGATAACTGTTTAGTATTCATGCACTTTTATCGCACGATGTTTAGCTTAGAACTTCAAGATAAAGTTAATGAAGAAGATGTTAATATCCTTCCGTCAACTTGTCATTAAAAAAACACCTTCACAGTTGCTTGAACTGTTTTTCAGAAAATTTTGATGACCTGTCAAGAATAGGTGAAGGATCCCGCTAAGATTGAAAAAAAATAAATTGGAAAATATTATGTGCGCTAGAATATCCACATCATGAATATATACACGACTTGAAGCGATCACCATAGGCATACTGTCAAATTAAATATTTGAAACGACAGTTGTGTCAAATTTTTTTTGAACAAATAGATATCACTGCAATTTTCTATAACTAGCTCATCTCTGGCTTCGAAGTAAATTTAGATTAAAATACCATTTACATAGAAGAATATATGTTAGTAAAAATTACAGTATCTGTACCAATGAATCCGAAAGCCCTCATGGTAGAAAGAATGACAACCCAAATCTGTGAATGACCTCCCAAATCTCGAAGTAAAACAAGTTATTTTAATTCTTTCTACTTAAAAATGATAAATTGATGTAACTTATGTTGTATGACGGTGCATGGAACTCTGGGCCCTGTACGGTGGGCCAGCCCGCCGCCCAGTGGAGTGGGGTATGGTGGGGTGCCGAGATTGCTATGCAAGATTCAGTGAAGCAAGAAAAAACTTCTTGCGCTGCACTTTGCCTCGGATTTTTGCTCGTACATTTTTCCCTGCCATAAATGATGAGACCCTAAAACATGAAACACAGTTTTATACTAAGGCGTGATCGCGAGTAATGAATATTTTACGCTATCATAAGCATGACTGATGGTATAAATTGTTTAATATCAAAAGTAAAAATATTATGAGCACATTTTATTAATAAAACTCAAATGTATGGGAATAGAGCGTGCGTTATTGTTGGAACGCAACTATTTGAAAATGTATTTAGGACATACGGTTGACGTACCGCAAACAATGTGAGACCTCCCTGTGCAATTCACAGGTGCGGAAAGAGAAATCATTGGCGTTGACTGATCATCCTCGATGTAGAAAGAGAAGGCGTTCTAGTAAACTGAGACGCGGTGTGCCACAAAAATATAATCCTTCTTTTCCAATGCATTTAGCACCCTAACTCATTAACTAATTTCAATAACCTTTTTAATTTTCGTGAGAAATTTGCTTTTGGCAACTCACGGAATGAGAAAGTGAAAATTATTGTCAGTTTGAGCCAAGAATTTAAAATGCAAGGAAGGATGGTAAAATGTAAGGAAGGATATCAAATCGTTTTTTTTTGCGAAGCGCACTTTTTCATAAAATTGATCGGGTTTTGTTACCTTCTCCTGGAATTACCTACCATTCTGAGGAACACGATTTTCCCAGATCCCTAACCCCGCCACAAACTTTAGGCGAGTTACGACTGCGTGTTCCTACACAATTCAACATACTGAATAACAACGCACGGAAGCACGAGAGATAATGAAGATGAGAATCAATAATTATTTTACCAAATGCCTCGACAGTGATGGTTGCCAGGTCCATTAGCATCGTGTGCTCTATTTTAGTTTCATTAACGATTAATATTTTTTCGTAAAATTTCAAGGTTTTTTATCACACTTTTGTAATCGAAGATACTTTCTGTATTACACTGAACAAGTAGGCTAAATTAAATGATTTATTACATGGTATCATGTACTTTATAAAACACATTTGATATCTTTACATGCATTTCGTATATTAGGACCGAAACTAGTGATGATTTTCACAATTTCTTTCAGTATGTTACCGAGAACTAATTTTTACATCAGCCAAACTAAACTAAATTAAAATATGTTACCAAGCTAGAGTGTCATATGTTTTCAATGAAAGGGCTCGGTTTGTTGTAAGATACTTTTNTTTTTACCTTTGCTGCCTAAAAGTGAGTTCTGCTCCTTATTTAGTTCTATTTCAATGATCACCGGCATTGTTCAACTAATGAGTAAAATTATGATTGCTTGGGGCAAAATTCAAAATTTATTTGAAATAAATTTTGATATATTCCTGTACCCTACGTAAATGCCGAAATGTGTCTATTGTGGATTCTGTCCAGGAGATTATACTACTGTTCGCATCGATATAATCAATAACTGGTGGTTGCATCCTCATTTCGGTCACTCTTCCCCAATTATGGCGGGTTCCTTTTCCTTCTCGTCGGTAATACTCTTCGTGGTGATCTTATTTAATTTTATTGCTACCTGAATGGTATATAAATGGTATAAACATATACGATAAGTACAAACATAGACGGTTGGAAGGGACAGGCAAAATAAAGAATGTTTTGCGAATACCAAATACTCTAAAATTTATTGTTTTACAAGGTACTGAGATTTAAAAGTTACCTTTGATGCCCAGTTAATAAGATTTCCGTTCCTGAGAAAAGTCATCATGGTAATTGGAACGAACTTCGAAGAAGCAGATGTTTTGTCAAGTACACTTTATAACAATTTCGGAATAACTACACCTTGCGTCAATGCAGATCTGGTACCTCTTCCAAATGGATTGCTGGACACGATGGTACAGTATTTGTTCTCCTGTATGCTAAATGCTGCGATCGCTGTCCTTGCGACTAGGTCCGTCTTGAACTCCACCGGGGTTTCATAAATCAATGATTTCATGGGACCCAAGACATTTCGAACAGGTAGGGTAAAGTTTGTTTGATAAAGCATTTATTTCTCTGGTATTTGTTTCATTTACCATTGACATTTTTCGGAAGTGGAGATTTTATCAACTGGGCATCAATCTTGAATTTTAAACCCCCTCGACAACTGAGCAGTTTTGAAAGATTTGGTGTTCGCAAACTTGCGAAAAATTGTACGTTTTTCCTGTCCGTGTGTACTGACAAAGTCTGTACTTCTCATTTTATAACACCCTACATTAAAGAAGTGACGAAAAAAATTAAATCCAAGGATATCAGTCCCAGAACTTTCTTTCTGTGGCCAAAGTAGATGTTCAATTCACTGAATAAATTTTCATGATCGATTCCACCACCGTTTATTTACACTTGATATACTCAGTTGTGGATCACATTTTTACTTTGAGACACAGTTATGATATCCACGTTTTTATAGGGCGGTGTCGAAAATAAGATTTACACATGTCCTATCACACATACCGGCTGTACCGGCAAAACTATCCGTCTAATGAAGAAATTATGATCGCAAAAATCAGTAAGCTTATTTAGATTCAATGATCAAAGTATTCAGATTTGGTGCTCTACCATATTTACACACGTGGTAAGAATCAAAGATGATTACGTATATCCTATGGAGATTTTGAGTTATTAACCCAGGCAGTGAGCATCTTGAAATTTTTTTGTTCACACTCATTGCGTCATCCCAAATGAACTATGAGGAGAGGCAAATTCCTCTCTCTAAAATCATAATCGTCCTTCTGGAGCTAAATTGTGAAGTTTGATGAGTGTTTGTAGCATATAGGGAGAAGTAAATAAGCCAAGATTAGCTTTGTTTCACAGATGAAAAGAGTTATCGGGAAGATATATTCACGAGCATACTGACTTTGGATATTCATGAGAATGATAAAAAATGAATTTTTAATTTTGAAATATTCCAAAAAATATTCTTCTTGCTAACTTTATGGTCTTTGATGGTAAGATTAAGCAATCGGTTATGGTTAAGACTAATATAAGTCTAACTAGTGCTCATCGCGCTCAAGAATCGGTCTGCAATCTGGTGTTTTTTTAATCTCATCAGGCAAGAAAGACTTTAACTCCCAAGAAAAGTCTGAAATGATCACTTTTAAACTGCCAGCAGGCTTGGGTTGTCACAAAAGTGCAGCGAATCTCAAATTTCCCAAGTAACACGTTCCCAATATATTTTTGGAACTTAAAGATGCAAGTTCAACGCCTAATGTGAAACCTTGAGTCTTTAGCATTTGAAATGGATGAATCCTGAAAGTTACGTAGGAAATCCATACTATAGCCGAGTCGAAGCAGCGCTCGAAGCATTGGGGCCGGACGCGGGTGTCTACCCCGTATTCGTGGTGGTGGGAGCGCAGAAAAGTCCAATTTCAGGCAGGCATCCCTTGCAGCGCCTCAGTGCAGCCAAGGTCCTAACATGCGGGCCTTCACAGAAATATCCTTTTTTCGTCAGACATTGCGGTCACAGGAGCCTGGTGGGCCGGCCCTGTGCAGCCTATGCACCGTGCGGTGCATTGTATACGACGGAAGCCGAACGTAATTCGTATCCCAAAAATCTGCATAGTTCTGCGTAGCCATAGTGAAGTCTTGGCCGTGCTTTGAATTGCTGCGGTAATCTGTCCTTTCGTAGGCCTTACTGCGCCATCACCCGCGATGCCGGGTGAAATTTCGGACTAGGTAAGCAGTGTGGAAAAATTTTAAATGGAGACTTGGTCATTTTTTTGGCTGGCTGAGTCTGATATAAAAAATCCATGAATTATAATTAATAAAATAAACAGAAGTTGGCATAAGAAACACTTGAGTAATTTCAAATTGCAGCATGGCTCATTTGCGAGAGCAAACTCAAAATTTGGGCAGTTTGTTTCTCATCCGGGGAAGCAGTATGAAAATCGTCGGTAAAAATTATAGTTATAAAAGACTGATCAAGTGGATTGTTGCGAGGGTTGACCAAGTTGACTGAGTCAATGTAGATCTACAGGACACGACTTGCTAAAGTTCGCAAACGACTTAGAAATTTCTTTATCGTACCAGTTTCTAGGTAACTACGAAAGTGACACTTGTTTTTTATCTTACTATTCCTTTTTGAGCTAGCACAGAGTGGTATCTATATTTGCGTCGTCAAGTAGTTTCACAGCTTTCAAATTCCTTACGTAAAGTCGACCAATTATCATTTTTTGCACGATGAACATGGATGAGTTCCAGTGCAAAAGGTTAGCTTCTGCAATTTTACATCAGAGTAGAAGTACTTTTCACGCTCAAAAACAGTTATTGTGAATTGATAAAAATGAAACCGAATTTCATTCATCTTAACTTGCACCATTGAAGCAAATCTTATTTTACATGCCAATTTCAACAAAGATACAAAGGCAGCGATTCATAAATGTTGATACACGAATATATCCGAAATACGAGACACTTGTGGGCAAGAGAAATACCTGAATGACTTCATCGCCCTCAGTCGTAAATAAAACTTTACTAATGAGACGAGTACATGTATGTCCCCCTATACGAGTACAAATAACGCTGGTTTAACGTTATTCCTTTGCTCCTGGTGATAGAGTGTTATTTCTTGACCCCTATTGTTATAGGTTCAGCCACTGGGTTTCGGAAAAATT